>JABFEV010000310.1:0-31313 GCA_013618395.1 Fusarium domesticum | reverse complement strand
TTTATCCGCGCGAGTCCGACAGCAGGAAGGGTCACGTGCCCGTGTTGTTGCCTCAGGCCACCAGGCCATAGGGGCCTGGCCAGAACAGGTGCGCTTCACGCATCACTCTTTGAGCTTTATGAGCGAGGCTCTCCAAGCTTACAACCCTGACAAGCTAGACAAGATGACTTCTTGCCTCTATTGATGAATTTATGGTCCTCCACAGGTGTAAATTCGTCGCCAGGTCGGTATCTCTTCTTAGTGCCCTTGCTATAGTGGTGAAAAAGGGCATTATAGATAGCCTCGGACCTCTTGCGGGGGAAAGTCGGGCCGGCGTGCCATCGTCATACATATTGATGGCAGGAACTGCCTGAGAGGCCGGCGGAGTATTCATTTTAATTGATTAAATGATTTGTATGGTGTTTCACTAGAAAACGATCAATGAAGCTTGGTATGTTCCCCTCATGTATCCGTACTTTCACGATGCTGACGCCAAATGGGGCCGTGACATGGTTGGAGCCTTCGCGCAGTCCAAGGGATACTGTCCACCGCAAAACCGTTCATATAGCATCACGAACAAGACCTGGAAGCGAAAAGAAAGACGAGCAGCAAACAAAAAGTAAAATGATTCGACGTGGGCCTGATTTGAACAGACGCCTCCGAAGAGAATAGATTTCTAGTCTATCGCATTAGACCACTCTGCCACCACGCCATTGAAGGAAGCTCATTGGTTGAGCTAGGGGATATGAAGTGGTTCAGCAAAGACGATATACTAAACGTGTGAATGCAAATCAAATCATCATATTTCATCATCGTGTTCTGGATATCAACGACTATATCCTCTTCTGCCGCCCCCGCTTCCATACGAGTAATAACCATCATCACTGTCCCTGTCCCGCGATCTATACCTCTCTCTGCCCCTCTCGTAGTCATCTCTCCGTCTTTCCCTCCTCTCTTTCCCGTCCGTCTCACACGGGCAGTGACGTTTCCGATACCGGTCAAAGTCGTAGTTAAGAAATGTGAGAGTGCCGATTAGGGCGAGAACCACGCCGGGGGTCCAGTCAAAGCCGACGTCTTTCTCGCGGAAAGGCTGCTGTTTTGAGGACTGGCGTTGGGAATGGTTGCTTCGTGGGGGAGGGGGGACGGAGTAGGATTCTTTTCGTCTCGTCATGTTGTTGATTATTGGTGTGGATGTTGAAGTAGACAGGATTGTGGATGGATCGTTGGAGGAGCAGGCATAGTGGTTTGTATATCCGAAGATGAGAGAAGCTGATGCAAATGATTCAAAATGTCGTATGCATTTCTCTCGTATATGATAGAATCGATTCTATCTTCACTTCCTACTTATAAAGTTTTACAAATCATAAAAGGGATTAACAAAAGGGAATAATAGATATTCCAATATTTAAACAAGATTAACTCTTTGTTGAGAGCAATAGGTAGGTCCCTTGAACTGGGAGGTGGTCTTTATAAACTAAATCCGATAGAAAACCAAAAACAAGACTTTTCTCCGCACCAGAAATAACTTTATTATGTTTGTTCCCATTGCTCCATCTTATCTCACCAATAAGAGTGTTGTCGAGTGAAGGGAGTATTCCCTAACAAGAGAGTTATCGATGACATGCAACAGCCACAGAGCAGCTCGGCAAAAAGGCTTGGCGCAACGTGCAAGGGCATAATTCGTTCATTTCGGCGTTCTTGCCTCACGGCTGACGTCAAATAATGACATCACGTCTGCCCCTCATTTACAACTAGTTGTAAATCGTCAGGTTACTCAACATGTTCATCGTTTAGGAACTCCACAGCCCTAAGCCAAGCACCTCCTCTCTCAACTTCATGTCTTGTCCAGCTCCCACTTCCACGAATCTGATACAGGCCGCTATCATCAGTAGTTTTATTATGATGTGCAAATACATCTTACCACTGCGAACTGCAGAACGACCCTTCTCCTCATGTATCACATCGCATCACATCAAACTGTAGTACTCTCTCATCTGATTGTGATAATACATCTGGCCAGCTGTATTCTCTATCATCGTCCATCGCACCAAGTCTATCAGTCTCGAAATCAAATACTCGCTCGTCTAGGTGCCATCGTACGTCTCAACGCCTTCTTGGCTTCCGTCTCTTCTACCAAAGGTAACACTCCCTGCTCCCTCATCTCTTGTAAAAATTCTTGTCCATATTTGAAGCCGAGTTTGTACAACTCATCAAACTTGTGAAAATCGAGAGTCCCATAGTCGTCAATAGGCGGCCTCATATAGATGCATCCCGCCATCGTCTTGGCCCGCTCTAGCGCGTCCACGCTCGACACATACGCCAGCCGCGCTTGAATCTCTGCCAGCGTTGGCGGGTTCGGATGCGACGACAGCGGGTTCCATCGGTTGACAAATGCCCATGCACCCGAGAGCGAATCGCCATACGTCTGAGGTGTGTTGTCGTCTAGCGAGCCCACATCAATCGCAAAAATGATGTCTACCCCAAGACCCTTCATGTGTGAAACTGTTAGGTTGTCTACATAGCCACCATCTAGTAGCATGTCACCTTCGTCGCATAGCGGTGGAAGCAGTCCCGCAAGGGACATGGACGCCCGGATATATCTCCACGCGTACCCGCTCGTGTGAAACTCGGCCCGGCTCTTGCTGATGTTTGTTGTGTTGCAGTAGTACTCAAGCCAAAAGTCTTCGATTTGCGTGTCGCCCAACGCCTTGAAGATGCCACGGTTGAACTCGTGCCCGGTCGTGTAAGATGCCGACGGATACGTCAGGTCAAGCGCAAACCGCCAGAGACTGGCCATCCGCCCTGCAAACTTCTTGGCAAAACCAAACATGGGTACCACGTCTGCATGTCGAGCATATAAAGCCCCGACAAATGCACCAATCGATGTGCCTCCGATCAGATCGATAGGAATCCCGGCTTCCTCCATCGCTCGGATGATGCCAATCTGCGTGATGCC
Organism: Fusarium domesticum; assembly: GCA_013618395.1. Lineage (NCBI taxonomy): Eukaryota > Fungi > Ascomycota > Sordariomycetes > Hypocreales > Nectriaceae > Fusarium > Fusarium domesticum. Next base: position 28,378 of record JABFEV010000310.1, on the reverse strand, counting down.
TCGCGCACCGCCTCCACCAAGAACGAGACCGATCGACTTGCCGCAGAGTCGCCGAGCAAGTCGATGAAAGTCTCCTTTGAATGTCGTGTCAGGGGAGTAGTAAGGCGTGTGATGCACCTTCCTGGACGTGTACTTTTGAATCTCGGCCTGCAAAACCTGGACACGCTCCTTGAGTGCCTGGCCTAGCTTCTTGGATCGAGGGTGCGCTGGCATTTCGTTGCTCCTAAAAGCCATTTGAATATGGTAGTGACCTCCGTTGATCCACATGCGGTTCTGAAGCCATGCCCGTGTCAGACCAGGCCGCGAGTACCGCTCTGCGTGCAACAGCACCAGGATCTTTCGCGCCGTCGACTTCATTCCAAGCATAAAACGCTCATACTCCCCGATGGCTGGAGATCCATCAGCGAGGCCGACTAGGAGAATGCTGTCGGCCTGTGTGATGCACGTCTGTGTCCAAGGCGAATTGACGTTGGTATCTGATTAAGCCATGATGTCAGCTAGAGTCCGGCAACATCATTTGCAAGAAAGATAGTTAAGGAGTAGGACAATCAGGAAAAAATTAGAGTTTATGAACCAGCATCGGCTTTGCCTATGGCATAGGTTTTTCTCATCATGGAGAAGGAACATGGAAAGAAACTTAAAGGAGAGTGAGCTTACCTGCAACGTATACGACCAGACCATACTTCTCTTCCAGATCTGCAAGATACTGCGACAATCGCAGCTTGCCCATTTTGTTAAAGGCATACTTGCCCAGATGGTTGAGAATTGCCGCCTGGTTGAGAGACGTGGCTCCGTTCGCTGGGCCGACCTGGGCCAACGCGTTAATGAGACGGTTGCCAAAGTCCACAACAGGAACACCGGTTGTGACGGGCAGGATAGCCACGGTCCGCAGATTCATGGTGGACTTGCGCATCATGGGTTTCGGGGCCGACATCGTCTCTGTATTAGAGAACTTGACCGTGTCATCAATCACTGCCCTCATCCGCGACGCAATGATCTTGGAGATTTTGATCGTAATGTTTGGATGTTCCTGAGCCAAGCTGTTGAACAGAGTGCGAGGAAACTTTACCAGTTCCGTGTCTCGAATTGCGTGTAGCGTCCCGGGGCGAACGGTTTCTGTGAGAACTTCGAGCTCACCAACGCTGTCTCCCTGGCCAAATTCACCTCGCGCCGTCACACCTCCCTCCTTCTTGTCTTGAACAAGCCGAAGGCGGCCATTAAGGACAATGTAGATAGCCTCGCTTTCGTTGCCCTCGTGGAAAAGAACCTGTCCGGCATTGACTTGAACCCATTCCAGAGCAAAGTCGATATGCAAAATCAGACGAGGCAAAATGTGCGTCAACCGTTTGGCCATTGTCAGAAGAACAATTGGGTATTTATCCACGATCCTCTCCAATGAGGCTAGGGGTAGAAACCCAACGTAGACGTCCGTCTTCGCAACGACGTCAATAAACGACCTATAAGAAGATACACTGCCAATGTAGCCAGCAAGCCCACCGGGTTTAACAAGAGCGACTGTTCGTCGACCAGGTTGACTGGATTGCTGCTGATTCTCGAGACGGTCACGAGCAGCTTCTGTGCGTGCCAGGTTAGGAAATGACCCCATCTCAGACGGATCCGGAGACGAGGAGTCCTTGTTCAATGGCCCAAATCCATTCGACTGGAGAATATTGTGCGAGTCCGAATCACTGGCTGTTCCAATGTCTAGGAAACCGTCCACAACATAATAGAGACCGGGGTTTCTCTCTCCCTGCTCAACCAGAACAGAGCCTTTGGGAAAGAAGACAATCTCTAGTTCATTCTTCATATCATTGGCCAACATCTGTGCACTGAGAGGCGTGTGCATGGCTGTGCCACTCGATGCGAGAGATTCTGTCTCCGCGTCACCCAAGCCGGCTAATGGACCCATCAAGCCAAAGGCATTGTTGTGCGTGTGATGAATCTTGGAGCGACGCTGATCCACAGATGCCAGTCTGGGAGAGCCCTCCATAGACTCGGGTTCTCTCGAAGCACTGCCATTCGTGTCCAAGCCAAGTGCCTTGAACATGCATTCCATGATCGAGACCCGAAAGAGATTGTCTTCATCGGCAGCTTGACGAGGATCTAGGGCTACGCGAGCATGTCTCCTCGAATCGAAAGGATCATTGAAAAATCGATCATCAATCGGACTCGTCATCTGCTGTCTCATTGATATACCAGACACGGACCTCTGGTCCACGTTGGAGGGTATTGTACCTGTGTCCCGCGCTGATTGAATGTTGGCAAGCAAATCGCCTGGGCTCGGCGTATGAGGCGAAGAGCGCTCACGAGGCGGCGCGATGGTGCTTGTAATAACAGATATCGGACGTTGCTTGGTCATGGAATGAAGTACGGCCTCTTTTCTGAGAGTCGTGCTCGACCTGCGACGTGTCGCAGCCGAGTTGTGCAGAGCAATCCCCTTGGTTTCTTCTCCTTTGGCTGTCCGTTCCCGTTCTTGGCTGAACTTTTCTTTCAACCTAGCAAGAGCATCGCCACGCAGAATGTTGGGAAGCTGACAGTATGTGTACTTGATAATGCTCTTCTCGGTCTGCAAGACTTCGCTTGTAAGACCAAGATAGTTGAAAGCTTGAGAAAGGGTGACCCGCTGGAACCGGGAGAGGATAACATGGACAATGTGAGAGGTGGCTTTGGGATAAATCTTGATGAGCCGCCGGAATGCACTGGCAGGGATGATCGCGATTGTCGTGTCCGTAGTTGCGCGCCCAATGATGTCAGGATGGGCAGAGCCTGAGGTCCCTCTCTTCAACAAGCTCGGTCTGGTAGGACGGGGAGGCGCAGAGCTGTCCAGAGACAGGGGAGGTATTTGGGAAGGTAAGCCGCCATCCCGACTCGGGCCACCTTGATCCTGGACATTCGTCTCCGAGTCCGTGCCATCATTCATGTGCGGCGTGCCTGGAATTGAGACAGGAATGTCGGATGGGGACTCAACGTCCTTGGGAAAGGTAGGATGCTTCAAGCTGCTGCTTTTGGCAGGTTGTACGGGCTCGTCATCCTCGTCGACACGTAGGTTCACATCTTCTGTGAATAGAGACATGATTGAGAACAACGAGGACATGGGAGCGCCGTTGCGAACTTCGGTGAGAAGCTGGTAGCTTTGCTGACCTGGGGCAACCTCATCCTCATCGGAAGAGTCCAGATCGACATAACCTCGAGATGCTGCAGCGGCACGAGGGGACCGTCCCGATTTGACAAAGATTTCAACCATGCCATCGACGACGATGCAGAAGCCCTTTTCTTCCTGGAGAGTAATAGTCTCGCCAGCAATGAGCTTCCTTGTCTGCATGCTTCGAGTTAGCTCATGGAAGACAGGCCGCTCAAGATAGCCAAAGATCTTGATGGCACTCAAGAACTCGTCCAAGTAGTTGGCCAAGCCTGACTTAGTGCCTCCCTCGTGGGTATCGGGAAACAGGTCGATCTCCGGTTCCTTGCGTTGTGGTTCCGGAGGAAGACGGGAGTACATGTTCAAGATGCGGTACCTGACTACCCAACTGGCAGCCGAGACGATACCAGCGACGACGAACATTCTGTCGCAACATTAGCGTTGGACTCATTTCAGGACAACCAGGGAAGCGTACAGCGTGGTAGCGTTCATGGTCACCGTCCAACTTGTGGAGAAAAGCGTAAAGAGGAAGGATGGTAGGCTAAACGTTGTGATTCGAATAGCCCAGTAGAGAATGGTCGATACGACATGTAGGATGAACCAGACGAGCCAGCCAAAGAAGCCAAGCCAGCTGCCGGGCTGTTGTGCGGCGTCGGTGGTTGCATCGCTCACGAGTGAGGGGACTGAGAAGGCAGTTGAACCGAGAGCTTTTGTGACGCTGTCCGAGACAACGCCTGCCAGCTGGCTGGCACTTGACAAGTCAGATGCCATGACTGAGAAATGGGCTGCTGCGCATGGTAGCGTAGCATCATGGAAGGGAGAAAACCCGCGTGGGAGCGGAAGGGAAAGGGATCAAATCCAGGAAAGCCTAAGGGAAGAAAAAAGTGAGGAAAGGTTTTAGGAAATTGCAAGGTCAGGTATTTAGCTTGTGATGCGGAGCTCGGCGAGCTTGATCTACCGAGGTTAGTCCGGAAGGTCACCCTTGGGAAGTTGGAAACCCCCACCCCCCCCGGCTCCGTCAGCCACTGAAGGTGGCCATGTGCAGCATGGAGGGGCTATCAACTGCTGGCTGCCATGATGGAGATTCTTTTCTTCGAAAAACGATTCAACATTCACAAGCCGACCACCTTTGTATAGCCCTCGGCGTGTTAACTCGATATTATCTGCATACATCTAATAACTGTGCTGCATCCCTCTTCACGCCCTTCTGCGGCCTTCTCCTTTCCCTTTGACCATGTACCCTTGATTATCAATCCGCCACAACCGCTCAAATGCCGTTTGCGCAACTCGTCCTCGGCAGCCCCGGTGCTGGCAAGAGTACCTACTGTGATGGAAGTGAGTCCAATAAGCTGACGGTCAAGCTCGCGACTGGGATAAGATTGACTGGTCTTCATAGTGCACCAGTTCCTAGGCGCCATTGGGCGTGCTTGCTCCGTCGTGAACCTCGATCCCGCCAACGACCACACCAACTACCCTGCTGCTCTGGACATTCGCGACCTTGTGAAGCTCGAGGAGATCATGAAAGATGATAAGCTGGGACCTAATGGAGGTATTCTCTACGCGCTTGAAGAGCTGGAACACAACTTCGAGTGGCTCGAGGAGGGACTGAAAGAGCTTGGAGAGGACTACATCCTTTTTGACTGCCCGGGACAAGTGGAACTCTATACCCATCACAACTCATTGAGAAATGTGTTTTACAGGCTTCAAAAGAGCCTCAATTTCAGGGCAAGTACACTTGATCTGCATGGCCTCTTGTCGACGCTAACCGTTCGCTCCAGCTTGTCTGCGTACATCTATCTGATTCCTTCTGCCTCACACAACCATCGCTCTACGTATCCAACATCCTCCTTTCGCTCCGAGCTATGATCCAGATGGACATGCCACACATCAACATCCTTTCCAAGATCGACAAAGTCTCGGAATACGAAGACCTACCCTTCAACCTCGAATACTATACTGATGTCGACGACCTGACGTACCTGATCCCCCATCTCGAAGCCGAGTCGCCCGTCTTGCGCAGCGAAAAGTTTGGCAAGCTCAACGAGGCGATTGCGAGTATGATTGAGAGCTATGGCCTGGTGCGCTATGAGGTGTTGGCCGTCGAGAACAAGCAAAGCATGATGCATATTCTCCGGGTGATTGATCGAGCGGGTGGCTATGTCTTTGGCGGTGCTGAAGGTGCCAACGATACGGTATGGGCTGTTGCCATGAGGAATGAGTCCTCGATGCTGGAAGTGCAGGACGTCCAGGAGCGGTGGATCGACCAGAAAGAGCATTATGACAAGATGGAGCGCGAAATCGAAGAAGAACAAGCTCGCATCCAACAAGAACAGGCCATGGAGATGGATGAGCCTCAGCCTGCCGCTCCAGCTGGAATGGATGCTGACTTTGGAGATATGTCGGTGCCTGCGGATAGTGGAATCAAGGTAGTTAGAAAGAAATGATACCCGTTCAGCCATCTGCTTCATCCATGTTGTCATCTTCCGAGTCGTCAGTGATATCGAGAATCATGTCTTCTTGATCTTGCACTGCGGTCGCAATTGAGGATTTCACATTATTTGTATCTTCCTTTGCCGCCGAGATGAGCCTCTGGGCCTGACGGATGGCTTCCTCCTCGGCCTTGCGGATTGTGCCGCTCACACGAACGACACGAAAAATGCACGGCCGGCCATCTTTGACTGGAACACGGTCCATAAACGTCAGAGCAGACCAGAGCATCTGATAGTAAGCTCTGGAGCATTTGAGAATGAAGGTTGAAGTAGCCAGAGACAGGTATTTGACTAAAACGAGGGTAAATACGCGGTCCAGAACTGAACGAGAACAGTATAAACTTACCAGACAGGCTGTTGAGTACACCTGATCCATAATCGCCATATAGAGACGCGATTTCAGCTCTAATGCCCCTGACTAAAGCTTGAGGTGTGAGCTTTTCCAAGGTTGGCTGGCGATGGACGACGAAATCGGGCAGATTGGCCTTGACAGCCTGCTTTGGGTCTGGGGCATAGACGATGTTTACAAGAAGATATCTTTCCTTGATTCTCACCATTGTCGATTAGATAGGCCGCGTGATGCACTGCCTGTGTTGTATTAATTGATGGTGATGAGTATGCAACTGAATGGGATTGCAGTTGTGAAAGATCAACTCAATTGTGTTAAATCTGGCAACGGCGGCGTCTGGCCCCACTTCCCGGCTCTTATCACTCATGGGTCGCTGCGTGTGAGCCGCGAACAGCCTCAAGCTACCTATCCCCGCCATTTTCAAGACAACGTCGAGATTGTGTCATATATCGAAAATTCGTCTTTGAAGTTCCAGTGTCTAATCTTACGATTTTTGCCTTGAACGCCACCGAAAAAACCCTTCCTCTCCCGAGAAGCCCAAGAAGGACGTTGCACCATGGCTTCTAGTCCTCTAAAAGCCGTCATCCTCATCATCTCAACCACCGCAGCTCAGGATCCCTCCGCAGACGCCTCTGGTCCTATCCTTGGCAAGGTACTAGAAGATGAAGGTGATGGGAAGTGGGATGTCTCAGATACTAAGATAGTGTCCGACAATGTTCTCGCCATACAAAGACAGGTGATGGCATGGACTGATGGACCAGATGCTCCCAACCTGGTTATTACAACTGGTGGAACTGGTTTTGCAGTTGGGGACGGAACTCCAGAGGTACTATATGACAATTGAAGCCTGGTTTGCTCATGATGCTCATATCTTGTAGGCAGTTTCCCCTTTACTACACAAACATGCCCCAGGTCTTGTCCACGGAATGCTCGCCTCGTCCCTCGCGGTGACTCCTTGTAAGTTAACACAGCCCATGCTTTCAACTAAACAAACTGACGTAACGATACAGTCGCCGTCATGTCCCGACCAGTTGCCGGTGTACGCAACAAATCCATCATCATCACCCTCCCCGGCTCGCCCAAAGGCGCCAAGGAGAACCTCCAGTCAATCATCAAGACATTGCCTCATGCTTGCCTTCAGGCTTCGGGGGCGAACTCTAGAGCGCTTCATTCGGGAGGAGTCAAGAAACTCGAATCAGAGGCTGGTATCTCGGGTCAGAAATCCCATAGCTCCGGCCATGGGCACGGGTGCTCTCATCATCATGGTCACGGCCACGGCCACGGTCATGGGAGTCTCGTGAGACACACAAACCCCGAGGCCTCAACACTTTCAAACGACCCTACTCTTGGTCCCTCGCGTCGATATCGCGAGTCCCCTTATCCCATGCTCCCAGTTGACGAAGCCCTCGACCTGATCGCCAAGCACACCCCTGAGCCCGAAGTTGTCACGGCACAGGTGGACCAATTCATCATCAACTCAGTCCTTGCCGAAGATGTCCGAGCGGAGGAGAACGTACCTGCATTTAGAGCAAGCATTGTCGACGGATACGCCGTTGTCGCCCCTAAGGACGGCAATCTGAAGGGCGTCTTCCCAGTAACAGCAGTGTCCCACGCCGCACCCGGGGAGATTGGCGCTTTGGAGGAGGGAGAGCTCGCCAGAATCACCACTGGCGCTCCTCTACCTCCTGGCGCGACGACGGTTATCATGGTGGAGGACACAATCCTCAAAACCATGACAGACAATGGCAGGGAAGAGAGGGAAGTGGAGATTCAGGCCGAGGGCGTCAAGGAGGGTGAGAACGTTCGTGAAATCGGCAGTGACATCAAACAGGGCTCCATCATCTTGAGTAAAGGCGAGCAAATTAGCGGTGTCGGTGGTGAAATTGGCCTTCTCGCCGCAGTTGGCGTCTCAGAGGCAAAGGTCTACCGTCGTCCCGTCGTAGGTATCTTGTCCACCGGCGACGAGCTCGTCGAGTACAACAGTCCCGACGCCCTAAAGCTAGGCCAAGTCCGCGACACGAACCGCATCACGCTCATGTCCGCCGTCAAAGAATGGGGCTTTGACGTCGTGGATCTGGGCATTGCCAAGGACAAGTCGGGGTCGTTGGAGGAAACGCTTCGTGACGGTCTTCGGAGAACCGATATGCTCATCACCACTGGCGGCGTTTCTATGGGTGAGCTGGATCTCCTCAAGCCCACGATTGAGCGTAGTTTCGGAGGCACCATCCACTTTGGCCGAGTCGCTATGAAGCCAGGCAAGCCTACGACCTTTGCAACCGTTTCTGTCAAGGGCAATTCCGGACAGCGAGCCAACAAGGTCATCTTCTCGCTGCCGGGTAATCCAGCCTCGGCTCTGGTGACGTTCCACCTCTTCGTGCTGCCTTCTCTGCATAAGCTGTCCGGCGTCACCCCGGCTGGCCTGCCCAAGGTTCTAGCGATTCTCTCGCACGAATTCTCTCTTGATGCTCGGCCAGAATATCATAGAGCTGTGGTGACGGTGGGCAGGGATGGCCTCTTGTCGGCGACGAGCACGGGTGGTCAGAGGAGCTCCAAGGTTGGCAGTCTTCGATCAGCAAACGCGCTGGTCTGCTTGCCAAGCGGAAAGGGCAGGCTTGAAAAGGGCTCCAAAGTTGATGTGCTTTTGATAAATTCTGTCGGTGGGGCATAGTCTAGGGGGGGCCTTGATTCTATCACGAGATATCTAGACAGAGGGTAAAGTTTCATCAGTATCTGTAATTCAAAGCATCTATGGGCAAATCCACCCAGCAGGACAACGATTTTGTTCAAGTCATTCGAGTTCCATTTCCTTATCAATGTACACTGCCATCTTCCACGGGCTACTGTTACAGCCAAATACATCCGCCGGTACCATTCTTCCAAACGCCTGACCAAGATATTATTGGTGCAATGCACAGGGTGTGCTTCTGTCTTTGTGAAGCAGGGTGATCGATGCCGACGGGTAGGACAGTCGGGCTTTTGTAATGTCTAAAAGGGCTTAGCTGGCCTTGCCGAACTCTGGGGCCTTGCTGGAGACGAGGAGACCGATGATGAGACCAAACAGGCCCAGGACAGAGCTGAAGATTTCAATGACGAGGATCTTGACGAACCTAGATATGGATCAGAATGGGCATGGAGCGGACGCTTTGGTGGATCAAAACATACATGGAGGGGTCAGCAGCGTCAGCCAGAGCAGCACCACTGCCGTTGATGCCGACAGCGACACCACAGATGAGGTTGCATAGACCGACAGTGATGCCAGCCCAGAAAAGAGCATAGCCGGTGTAGTAGGAGTCGGCGGAGTAGAGCTCGGGGCCCTCGACGATGTTGACCTTGGCGGAGAAGACGATGGCCATGATGACGCCGTAGATGGCAACGACTTCACAGAAGATGATGGAGATCAAATTCTTGGTTCGGATACGCGGTGCCTTGACACCACCACCGAGGATGGAAGAGCCCGTGATGAAGATGCCCCTATGTCTGTTATTAAAAATGCGATGATATGCCAGGCCGAGCATTGCTTGCGCGCGTGGGCGAGTAGCTCGACCGTTCGGGATGGGACGCACCATGCTGCGCCAACGACAGAGAGGCCAATGCAAAGGGCGATGCCGAGATCAGCCCAAGCATAAGGAGAAACAGACTCTAGAAAGCCGCCGACATCGAACGATTCGCCATTACCGGTGAAGAGCATATCTAGACATCATAGTCATGGTCAGGCTGAGTCCCCCAAGAGACAAGAGACACTTCTGGCTTCAACCCAAGGGGAAAAGGTTGTACGTACAGGCTCCCACAATGATAATGAACGACCAGATGCCGCCCAATCCGTATAAGAGACCCATCGCGATGAGGTCAGAACTGATCGATCCGAGAGAGGGAGGTGTTTGCTTTCGTGATGGGCGATGGCGGGAACGTGGGGATGAAGGTGGTGGCTTGTCGAGCTTTGGAGAGAGCTTCCTGGCTACCAACTAACAGAAGCAAAGAGGTACCTTGAAGCTGGATGGGTCCCACAACGAACACACGGGGAGCGGCGATTCGTGGCCAGGCACTTTCGGCGGGCTGGGAGATTGTAGGGACCGACGTCACATGATGCGAGGCTGATACACTGAAGGGAAGCTTAGTCATACACGACATGCGTTCCCCTCCCCAGGCAGGCGAACTTCAATAACTTGGCCTTTGACAAAGATAGAAGCAACCAACGATACGATCGGAATTTGAAGCTTTTGACGACCTGCTACTCCCCTTTGAACGAGAACTACCAGACAATATGGCCACGGGAGCGCAGTCATTCTACGAGCTGTACCGCCGAAGCAGGTAAACTATTATCTGCGCGCTCGCCTTTGCGACAAGTTCGTACTAACCACTGAATTTCCAAACAAACAGCATCGGACTTGCACTCACGGACACACTCGACGACCTCATCAGTGATGAGCGCATCAACCCCCAGCTGGCGATGAAAATTCTGGGAAACTTTGACCAGGCCATCACGGAAGCGCTTCAGAAAAATGTCAAGGCACGCTTGCAGTTCAAGGTAAGGAAGACCAGGACCACATGCGCGCAGCAGATATCAGAATTGGGAAAGCTGATACAATGGGAAACAACAGGGAAGCCTCGACACCTACCGATTCTGCGACGAAGTATGGACCTTCTTGATCAAGAATGTCACGTTCAAGATGGATAGTGGAAGTCAGTCCGTGACGGCGAACAAGGTCAAGATTGTTAGCTGCAATGCCAAGAAGCCCGGCGAGGGACCTTGAGCGAATGGAATCTTGATTGAAGGGGAGTGGAATTGATGAACAAGAAAGGGCCATAGATTAGGCATGGGCCAAAAGAGGAACTGGGAAAGCCATGTTTGCATTGGGCGGCGTCTGGTGTATTTGATTTTCCCTATACAGATACAGGATATGAAATAATGGGGGGTTTCCCGTCGAAACAGGGGGACTTGGGTGCAGTGACACCTTTCGGGAAAAAAAGAATAAAAAAAAGAATATAAATAAAGAATTAAACAACGACATGTATAATGATTCTGAAGAATGTGGCGTAGTATATTTACAATCTTATAATCACCTTCAACCGATCTGATTGTCTCCCATATCATATCTCTCGATTCCATGACTACCACTACTGCACCAACACCCCCATGTCCCCCCAACCTCCACTATAACACCCACTACCACAACGCCCCGCCAAACAACTGCATCATCCAACCTCAAAACCACCACCGACATATCCGAAAACACCCCCTTCCTCGCCCTCTTTCTCTCCTCTCCCTCTTCATCGCAATGCTTCGGAAACGCAACTCATCATCTCAACCGACGTCCTCTGCTGAAAACAACGACAAAATGCCGCCTGCTGCCACCGGCTCATGGAGCTTGAGGACACAGTGGATGTTCTTTGCTGTTGCGAGCGGTGCTTGTGCTGCTTTTAATGGTGTATTTGCAAAGCTGTATGTGTTTTTTTGTATTTCTTTCATATCGACGAGTTATTATGTCAGCTGGTATACTAACTATGATCAGTACTACTACCGATCTCACTACTACTCTATCTAACAAAATCGCTGATATTCTCGGTCTATCATCTGCCGAACATATTGTTGAATACGTTGTACGCGGTGTAAGTAGCCCACTCCCTCTCGGTCCCATTCTATCACTTACACACCTGTAGCTATTCTTTGCTCTTAACCTCACATTCAATGGCGTTGTAAGTCCCCCCCCCCCAAACAAAGAAACACATCTCACCCTGTTCCTCAGATGTGGTCTCTCTTCACCACTGCTCTTGCGCGTGGTACATCAACCACACAGGTATCCATCCTCAACACCTCCACCAACTTTATGATCACGGCTGTTCTTGGCGCCGTCATTTTCTCAGAGTCTTTGCCGCCGTTGTGGTGGGCTGGAGCGGCGCTGCTTGTTGCTGGGAACGTTGTTGTTGGGCGTAAGGATGAGACCAAGGATGCAGGTGCGGCTGAGGGGTATGTGCCTGTGGCGACGGAAGAGGGAGAGGGTGATGTGAGGAAGGATGATGATGACGAGAATATTATCGACTTGAGGGGGTTGTCCGAGGACAGGTCGCGTTAGCTTGTGTTTTGGAGAATATCTTGTCAAAGCAGCGCCAAGTATGGCCCAACTATCAATCATCTGGAGAGGATGGCGTGAGACAAAAGCTTGAATGTCATTGTACACATATGTACATGGTGATTGTGAATCAATAATTGCTATACATGTTCATACACCCTACCAACGCCTGCGCAAGAATCGAATCGCGCTTCCTTCTACCTTGGAATCCATGCAAATATCAACTATCGTCGACTCTCCAACTCCATGCCCTCATCCCCGACGTCTTCATCACCATCCAATATCTGGCCCCCTCTTCTCACGGGGTCCTCATCATCAAACGACCCGCTCAGCCGAATCCTGCCTCGGGATACCGTTGTGAGCTTGCCCGAGAGCCAGTTGCCAGTTCTGCGGAATAGCTTCCACAGCTGCTCGTGTGCCTCTGCGATGCGGTGGTCGTCCCTGGGATTCTCGGCAGCTTCGACCTTGAATTGGTATTTCAGGCAGTCCTTTACTGTGACGAGACCGGTGAGTTTGCCGTGGTATTCCACAAGGATGACCCGAGGGCCAATTTTTCGAAAGAGCTCCATTACCGTCTCGAGTGGTAGGCGAGGATGAGCGGTGACAGGAGTAGTATCAACATATCTGCTGAAGTTGAAGGTTGACGGTGTTGATGAGTCGCCGTGGTTTGCAGTCGATGTGTTGAGAGAGGAGGCCGAGTGGTTTGTTGGAGTAGATGAAGGAGAAAAGACACATCTTGCTGTCGCAGGCAATGTCGAATCGCGGCTTATCCTGTCGATGGCATACCGTAATTCGGTTCTGCCGATATAGCCCACCAGTATCTTTGAGGTATTGTCCTCGACGACTGGGAACCCTTGGTATTGATCATCGGCGAGCAATACCTCGACCTCACCCAAGGTGAGACCTTGTACTGGCACAGAGACAATTGACGTCCTCATGACCTGTGATACGGGAACGCCAAAGTTGTGCTCTTCTTTACTGTCGAGGAACGGAAAGCCGCTGAACCAGATCATGCGGTCTGCGATGCCCCCTTTTCCGAAAAGCTCACCAACTGCCTTGGTAACCCCGACGACGATCATGGTGGGCAAGATGTAATTCAAGGCACCTGTAACCTCAAACATGATGACGACGACAGAGATGGTGATGTGCATGATGCCACTGAGAGCTGCCGCCGCACCGAGCAGAGCATAAGTCCCGGGAGTGATGCAGGATTCGTCAGGCTTGCATGAAGAGAAGAAGACGCTCGTGGGGTTAGCTTCGTAGAGAAGCTGAACGATGATGCCGAGTGTTCTTCCAAACGAGGCCCCGATAGCCATGGACGGCACAAAGATGCCCGCGGGAACCTTGCAGCCATAGGACAGAGTGACGAGAAAGACTCGTAGAATCGTGGCCAGGATCAGGGACACCATGTTCCAGTAGCGTCGATCTGGGTCGCATAGTCCGTTATAGGATTTCTCTTCGTTGCACTCTGAGAAGAGAACTTCCATGCTCTCCGTCATGTCAATTCTCAGAAACGCATTCGGGTAGGCGATGATGGCTGTTCCAGCAGCGAGAAGAGTAGCCTCGAGAATGGCGTACTCCTTGAGGTAGGTCTTGCGGAAAGTCTGAACCCTCAGATTCCACTTGATGACGAACGCTCCGTAGAGACCGCCAAAGATGCCGATGATGACGTAGAAGCAGATCTCGAAAAAGTGCCAGTCCCACTCATACTCGACCTGGAACATGACAAGCTGTCCCGTCCTGAAGGGGTTCATGGCCGCCAACACGGCCGTGGCGACCAGGGCACAGAAGTAGCTTCGCCATAGCGTCTTGAGGGGGAAATAGCTTGACATCTCCTCAAGCGAAAACAAGACTCCTCCGATGGGACTGCCAAAAGCTACAGCTACACCGGCGGCGGCCGAGGCACTCAGGATCTCGCGAGTTTTGGACGCGTTGCGCTTGTACTTGTTGAAGAGTCTTGAGATAACATTGCCGGTGCACACGGCGTAATGAACACTGGGGCCTTCTTTCCCAATAGACAGGCCGGACGCAATGGCTAGAGGTAGGCAGATGGACTTGATGATCAGTGTCCACCAACCGAGAAAGCCTTTCATGACGAAACCGGCAATGATGCATTTAATCTCGGAGATGCCTGAGCCTGCTGCGTAGGGGGCGAACGCTTTGACTAACGTTGCCGCGACAAAGGCGTAAAGAGTCTGCGAAAGTCAGCCGCAAGTTTAGAGAGCGCTTTGATGTGATACTCACTCCAAAGACAAAGTAAAGAAAGTAGTTGGCAGGCTCGAATCCAGTCCACCGATGCCATTCCGAGCAACCTGTTCAGCTATCAGTCCCTCGCCTCTTTCGGTTACCAACTCTAACATACCGTTCTCCTCTCCCCAACAGCAAAAGTTCTCGTTCAGGTAGAAGCCGGTCTCGCAATAACCCATCTTGATGTCAGCGAGCCACTCCGTGATGATGTTTAGCAGCGCCGCATTGAAGCCGATTGCCGCGCCAACAATAGTCACCACTATCCAACCCTGTGCCGCATCGTAGCTCCTCCACAGGTGATATCTCCAACCTGGCTCGCCTCGTTCGTATAGACCAACAGCATGTCTACTTCGGGCTTTCCGTCGTGCTTGTCCTCGCGCCGCATCCTGTACCCAATCTAGCAGCCAGCGTTAGTACTCGAGAGAATCGGAATTCGGGAATCGGTCGAGGAATTTATGCGCGCTGCATACCTATTGTAGTAAAGTCCTAAGATTACCTGTCAATTGAAGGTTCCGCGGGATCCTTGTCTGGCTGCTGACTTACTTCGTATCTCTTTATTTCAGCAATTTCCTCTTCAACTAGGGCCGCACCTGGGGCCGCCGAGTTACGAGCTTCGCCTTGTTCTGCAATCGAAAGAGCTGATGACAGACGGGACGTTATCGAGGGTCTCCGCGACGGCCCAGGAGGCGCCAGGTTGAAGGATGATGTTCGCACGTTCATAGCTTAGACAAGTGGAACATGGTCGCCGGTCGAAGGAGAGGGATGTGGGCGGATCGTCGGAGAGCGGAGTTACGGTTGACAGGGGAAGGTCGCAGAATTAACAAGAGGTTCTGAGATGCCCAAATCTGCAAAGTATGATACAAGTTGCAGATTGCTACGTTTGGCTTGTCGTTGTTTGAATTCGTCAACTGGGGATGGAGGTTACCTGCCTTACGCTTTGTCTCGAGACGTGGCTGGAAGCTCTGCCTGCTCCTTCAGCCACAAATCTCGCAGCGCGCGTTGAGTGCTTGCAGGGCCAACACGCCGAAGCTTCAAGACCCGCGTTTTCTACTCTTAATTCTTAGCTTCTATATTATCACATGTAAAGGTAGACGACATCAACAATAGCATCAATCGACCACGCTTATCCATCTCTTTTCTATTCAATATTCATCAAAGGGCACTTTCTGAACTTTTGGCTTTGACTTTCGTAGCCTCGAGTATCCCAGATACAAGGGAAGCTCAGCCCCTGAAAGACAACATCGAGAACTCAGTGTAATACCCTTAGGTAAGGTTGCTGCAACGCTTGCTATTTATCTGTTTACCTTCTATTCAATTTCATTTTACTTTGGGAATCGAGAGATATACATTCATAGTCTCGGCTTCAAACGGTTCTTCCTCGGTACAATCCGACATACTTCCTTCAACACACGCTGCACCTCACTACAAGGCTTGCCGCCAACTTTGCTCCTCTTGATATACCATCATCGTATGCTAACTCTCTTCAAAGTCAAGCCTCATCATAATCTCCAAAATGCCCTACAACACCACAGCTATTCCTCCCCGAAAGGAGCCCACAGGACAGACTCAACTCCCTCGTACGCTCCACTCTGATTCACCTCTCTCCAACAGCTATCACTTACATCACGCAGTCTCAAGAGTCAAAAAGGTCGTTGCTCAAGATCCAGATATTGGCATCTGCTCTAATAATGCTGCCTTTGTAATCACTCTCGCGGCTGTAAGTCCCCCCCCCCCCCAAAAAGAAGAAAAAAGAAGAAAAAAACCTCCCGCAGTCACTGTTGTTTCTGACCCTCTCTTAGGAAATGTTCGTTCAGCATCTCGCAGATGAGGCACACACTCAGGCCAAGCTGGAGCGTAAACCTAGACGGAACATTCAGTACAAAGACGTCGGTGAGTACTACCCCTCTGCTCATCACTAAATATACCGCTCTAACACTCTTCAGCCAACGCAGTCTCACACCAGGACAACCTTGAGTTCCTCGAAGACATCGTCCCCAAAACAGTACCTTTCAAAAAGATCAAAGCCTCATCCATTGCAACACAGATCCGTCTACGAGGAGACAACGGTGCAGAGTCATCCGCGGCCCCCGTGACGAATGGTACCAGCAATCGACATGTCAATGGTGATGCTGAGAGGCAAGACGACCCGAATGCGCAGCTGGAGATGGAGGCGGAACAGGCAGTGGATAACCGTAATGGCGATGTGGCAATGACGGGGTAGGATATTGCTTCATTGGGCAGTGTAGAACTTGGAAATTCTAATCGTGGACCCTCCGATATCAATTCTGTACTTGATTAGATTCTTTTCATGAGTCTTCTATAGACACCAAGGCAGCGAAGCGTCTCGTCTCAAGTAATTCGAAGTTAAACAGCTTATATGCTCGAGAAAAGACCAGTGATTTTTTATTGAACCTCTTCTCCGTAACCCCTGAAAAAGTAGAGGGAACCAGCAACACCTTTTTCCACCATAGTCCTTGACATCAGCCTTACTCTTCCATAGCGTCTCCGTGGATCCCCGACGGTAGCCGTCCCTCGTTGAGCTCCTTTTCCAGCGCAATAATCTCCTGCAGACTCGTCGCCTTCTTGATCCGTTCCTGTAGTCGCTTCTTCTCGGCATCCGTGAGCTTTATCCGCGACAGCTTCGAGGGCGCTGCTACTGAGCCATCGGCCGAAACCTCAAACTTTGTAGTCTTAACGCCCATGATCTGGTCAAGGTGTTAGATTATCAAGTGCTTCACGAAATGCCCTGCTGGGATCAGTGGTACATACCTGTGAGGCCAGTGCCGTGGGTTCCTCGGCAGTTCCAAAGAGTTCCCGCGCCTTCTCTCTCTCCGCCTCCTTGACCTTTGTGTAGTCCAGAAATCGCACAGAGGGGCATCGCCAAAGGATCCAATATCGGTAGTTCTAAGAAAAGTCTTATGAGTCCAGTTTCAACCACAAAACACCCACACAACACTCACCTCCTTCTTGGAAACGGGGTTCTCGGCCAGCACGAGGTGTGTCAGTCGCGGAAACGACCCAAGGGGGTCCAAGTCCGCCAACTCGGCCAGGTTGTTCGACAGCAGAACCAGGTTCGTCAGGTTAGGAACAGCCTTGGTGACCGAAGGCTGAATGGTCGCGACGCGGTTCCGCGCAAGAAGCAGGGTTGTTATGCGCGGCGACAGGGGAAAGTTTCCCAAAACCTGGATATCGTTGTCGGTGAAGTCGATGGCATCGTGAGGCTACGCAGGAGCACAAGAGTCAGCAGACAGGCTAAAGATGGAGAGATATCAAGGGTAAAACTTACGCCAGCAACACCCAAGTTCTCAATGGCTGGAATTCGGTGTCCTGCTCACGCCGCAAAAAGACGATTGTATCAACTCGGCGCTCCTCGCGATCAAAAGTGTAGCATCTGCTCTTTCCAAAACGCACCTCGGAGATCAAGTTCTCGCTCCTTGAGAGGATTGAGATAGGACAGGGAATCCCGGATGAGGTCGGCGGTGAGCCTCATTTCGAGTGCTTGGGACCGTTTACCTCAGGTTCAAGTTGAACGATTTCGTTATTCGTGTTTACAGCTCGACAGCTAAGGTGCAGGATTTCAATATTCGGTTTGTCGAGGTGTCGGTATTCGCGGTGGGAGTTGGTGTTGAATTTCGCTAGAGCTTGACGACGACAAGGCTGATGATCTTGACGAGGCGGCGGGGGAAATTTTGGTGTGGCATGTGTGGCGCCGCCGAGCAAAGCCTCAGCACACTGGCTGAGCCACAAATTCTATCATGTTTAACAACGACATAACACAGGCAACTTTACAATTACCCAGATGAACCTGATGTTCATAATAGCCAATTGTTAATTATGGATTTGCTTTGATTTCATAATGTGAAAATACAAGCCGATACTGTCAATGACTCTTCAATCACGTCTCACCAAACACAATCTTGATCTGTAGATCCATCTTCGATTATCTATTGCCCGCCAACTATAAAGATTTGTTCATCGCTTAAAACTCCATCTGCCTGTCTCACCATTTGTCTCTATTGGAATACAAAAACGACTCCAGAACGATCAACCGAAACACTCATCGTACTGGGCGATTCCAGCAATGCCACGTCTAAGATGGAATCCATATGCGACTGCAACAGATGCTGCTGTTGTATCGAAATCACTGTCGATCGAGGCGGTCGCGCGCTGGATGATTTGGCCTTTGCTCCGGAGCCCGCGTTTGGAGCCGTCGGCGCTTGTCGAGGGAACCGCTCCATGTTCAGCGTCAAAGCCGTTGTCGGATGCGAGGCTGTGTATGTTGGCTTGGGATGCTCCAGCGGCAGTCCGCTGTAGATGAAGGAGCTTTCTATACGGGAGAGGTCCCAGAATCGAAGGCGCTTATCCGAACCAGCAGTGACAATAAAGGCATGCCGAACATCTCTCGTGTCTTCAGCTGCCGCTGTACCCACAATCATTGCTCGTACTCCTCGATCCGTGCTCGCTGTCTCGTTGGGTTCAATGCTGGTGGCATAGCGGCCAAGCATGCCATCCCGTCTATCTTCGTCCACGTCCCAAGCCTCGTACGTCTTGGGGGCATCTTTACCAGCCCCAACTCGATAAATTTCTCGGCACACGGTCTTCTCTAGATCCCAGACAGTCACCTCTCCCTGCCCAGTGCCCCCAGAGATGCACACCCATTTGCCGCGGCCTTTGGTAGGATGGATGCTGAGCCTGTAAATGGAGCCTTTCCCGGGAAGCCCCCAGCCCTTGAGTCTCATCTTGAATCGCAAGTCCCAGAGGTCCACTACGCCATGTGAAGTTCCGACGCAGAGCCAGTTGCGCCTTCTGTCGACACAGAAGCAGGTCGGTGTCCCATGATGAACTGGGTTCTCAAGCGTGTAGAGCAGGTTCATGGTTCTCAGGTCAATGCCTAGTATTCTTGAACGATTTGTTGCGAGAATGAGAACAGAAGTAGATTCTTGTCTGAAATGTTCGCACCACACTGCGAACTCATCATTGGGGAGCTGGTATTCGCGCAGAACACGTAGCTTGCCGTATCTGATGACTCCGCTGGCAGATATCGTGTCCACTTTGACAACATGGACGCTGCCATCGGCTGCACAGCTCACGAAGCAGTGCGAGTTCTCGATGAAGCAGAGGGCAACCACCCGGGCTCCATCCGCATGCTTGTGAGTTTGCCTTGAACGATTGGTGATGTTCCGCTCCAGTCGTGCTGTGTCCCATACCTTGACAGCACCGTCATCGCCACCTGTGATGAAAAACACATGGTCCGGAGAAGGCAGGACTCTATGGACGGGGCCCTTGTGTTCCCCAAAGGTTGCAACTAGTTGTCCCTCTGGCTTCCAGGGCTCGTCACCAGATTGAATGCTGGCATTATTTGATTTGCTCCGCTTGATAGGCGTGACAACAGGCCCGAACTCGATGACATCCCGAGGAAAGTTATCCACAAACATGTTGTCGAGCATCTTTTGAATGCTAGGGTCGTTCCCTTCGTAGCTGTGTCTGGTCATCTTGGGGCGCTGTTCTTCGGATTCGTCGTTTGCTAAAGATGTTGGCTTGGCGACTGGTGCTTGAGCAAAAGGCCCCTCAACTTGGCCAAACGCGTTGGTATCCGACATGCTGGTTTGGGCGACGGACTTGCTCCTGTCCTTACGGTCGAGCAGGCTCAACGCGCTTGGCTGATGGCGAATAGCCAGTGTCGAAGCACCGGATCCTTCAGCAGCGGAGGCATTGTCGTCCAAGTTGCCTCCTGCTCGCGCAGCTGATGGTGTACGAGAATGCGTTCGGCCAGCACCTATAGGTGAGAGCAGACGAGATGACCGGGGCCCGACACTCTGCATTCTGCCCTTCTGTGCGACACCAGCGCGCCTCTTTCCTCCTGCCGAATCATCAATGGTCATGGATGCATCCTGGAGGGCATCTGCAATAGTGTAAGGCTCCTCTGGAGGATCCAAGTTCACAGCAGCTGACGGGTCGCGTAGAGGTGCGTCGTTGAAGAAGACTGTCTGCGGTGTAACACCCAGACCCTTTAGGGAAATCACCCCGGACGACGTTCCTGGATCTATGAGAGTGCTATCTCGAGCCTTTATCTTACTCAGTCGCCAGATGAACTCTCTCAGTGCATCGAGCTTTTGTTCGTCCTCCTGCTTCAGCCCCAGATTTCGGAGCTTTGCCAGCCATTGTTCGTCTTCATCGTTGCGTACCACTCTGCCAAGCGATCCTGCGACATCGTGGGAGCCCTTGGATCCCAACAACATCGGCCTGAGCTGTTGGAAAGGCTTCCAATAAGCACCTCGCTCAGCTTTCAGAGCCCAGGTGATAGCTTGGTCGAACACACTGCGGGTCAGTGGTCTCTTCAGAGCATCCAGCAGACTAAGCTCCGAGAAGTCGGACAAGACTTCAACCTTGAGGCACGGCCGGATGAGAGGCATCAAGTGGCATCTGACATCGGTGACTGATAGGAATCTCGCAGACATGGAGAGAAATTCTGCAGCTGACTCTCGGACCCAAATATTGGGGTGCATAGTAAATCTGCTGACGAGGTCAGCCAGCTCCCATACCTTGGGCCTCGACAGTAGCCCAAGTCCGGCGAGCTGGGCCAGAGAGTGAAGAGCTGCTTGGATAACGAATTCTTCGGGGTCGGTCAAGGCCTGGACCATCAACGGTAGCATGAATTCCTCCAAGCTTGTGCTACCAATAAAAACAGCGATCCCGACAATTGTGTCGAAAAAGGCACACTTCAGTGTCCAATCGCGATCGTTTAGATAGGTATTCAGATGGCTAAGGAGCACGTCGTTCGAGTGATGGTCGAAGAACAGGCACAGCTCAGGAACAGATGCCAGGAATGCTCGACGAACAGAAATGTCTGGGTCTTCAACAAGCTGTTTTGTATGGCCTTCCAGAACCTCAAACAGTTGCCTACCAGCATTGTCGAAGACACTTGCGAAATTGGCTTGGGCATCTGCACCAGGCTCGACTTCTGGATCCGTAATGGGCATTGAGCCATCGGCTCTAAGGCTCGACGCCATGTCGAGGAAACGCTGAGCTGTGGTCGCGAGACTTCCGAGGCAGGACGCATAGGTAGCTCGGACCAAAGGGCTGGGTACCTTTGATTTTGACCCAAACGCTATCTCCATGCGAGGCAGCACGTACTCGACCAGGACGTGAGAATTGATAGGGGTGACCATCTGAACAAGCTGCAGGAGCTGGGTGATGGTTCGGATAGCGGCAATAATGACAAGATCCGTCTCAGCTGGGACGAGGAGTGTCATCAAATATGGCAAGACTCGGTCCAACTTGGCTTCATCGGTAAGTCTCTCTGAGAAGGCCAGAAGAACATCACATGCTCGTATCCTGGACGAAGCTCGTGCCGTGTTTCTCATGGACGAGACTATGAGGTTCAGGAATATGAGTGTTCCATCATCCTCGGGTGGCTCCAAGTCAGGAGAAACGGAATGGTTGTGGTTGGGAATGTTGAGTCGTACGGGAAAGTGAGAGAGGCTTAGCCTTGACGTTGGTTGCAGAGCGTCCGATATCCGTTTCTCGGATTGGTAGCCAAGAAAATAGGAGATCTTGTCAAAATCGTAGTAGACACGGTCTATCCGATCATCCGCCTCTCCTAGGTTCTTGGTTGCCCCCGACATAGGGCTGTTCCCTGAAGAAGGATCGGTTATGAGCTCCATGTACTGATGGAGGAAGTTGTAAAAGTAGGTGGGGAAGACTTTGCCTTTGCCAAAGTCAAGGTACTGTTCGGCAGAGTACCGCTTCTCGGGATCGAGTTGGATCATGGACGAGATCATGTCACGAACATCCTTGTCTGATATGACACCTAGATGTGTGATGACAGGGTCATATTCACCGCGACGATATTTGTACAGCTGGGCAAGGCTGAATATCTCAGATTCGAGGAACATTTGCGCAATAACACATCCAGCGCTAAAGATGTCCATGGCCCATGTCATCTTGGCCTTTTGAGGAGGGCCTTCTCCGGAGGCGTAGAATCTCTCGGGGGCGATATAACAAGTTCTTCTTCCGGATGAGTCGAAAAAGTATGAGAAATCACCCGGATTGTCGTCTGGTAGCATGACGGGCTTGAACGCAGAGGAAAAGTCGGAGAGATAGAGCCAGTTCCAGGACGTCACGAGGACGTTCTGAGCCTTGATGTCGCCGTGATAGACATCGCGCGCATGGCAGTCACGCAGGGCGCAAAGAAGCTGAAAGGCCAACCACTTCTTCTCTATATCCTCCAGGAAAGGGCGCGTGCTGAGACGATCGTAGAGTGAGCTGTAGAGGAATTGTCGGACGAGGTAGCCGTTGGATTCGGTCTCGATGATGCGCTGGAAACCGAGGGCATTGGGAACGTCGGCGAGTGCTTTACGCTGCTCTACTTTCTGTCAGAATCATGGCGCTTGATTCGGTGTCATGCAGCAACATACCGAGGATCTGCTTTTTGTATTCGTCTAGCTTGACGTCGGCATATGGCTTCACCAAGATCTTGACGAGGACCAGCCCGTTCTCGTGGCGGCCCCGGATACTCTTCATGAAACGCGCATTTCCTATACTCTTCTCGTAGTGCACGTCACTCAGTTCCGAGGCATCGATGCCCGCAGAGCCGACGGACGGCGTCGCCAGAGAGAAGCCTTGACCCATGATTTGGCGGGGAGAGGAAGCTTAGGTGGGATGGGACGGTGATGGGCTATCGGTCTGGGACAGGCAGCGACGTGGTCATCTTGGACGGCTTGAGCTGTAGTAGAGGGCTGTTGTATATTTCCGTCAATTCTCAGGAGTCTGAGGGTGTTTGCTGTGGATGTTACCACCGAGTTTAATGGCATGGGCTATGTTGAATTGTTGATGTGACGTTGCGAGTCCAAGCTGTTTGGTTGGACGTCATCTGCCTGTATTCATGTGGTGCCTGGTACAGTAAGCTGTCCACGGGTAGCATCCAACTTAACGCTACAGAGGGGCCTCTAGCGTACATTTCGCACGCGACAGCACGGGCATTAATATGCGGGGCTACTTGTCGAGCGTACATTTTGATTGGTCAGAAGTGGCCAAGTACTCTCGCCTCCAACCACCTGCCGCTGTTGTTTCTTCGGCACGTCAACTACAAGCTTGCGAAGCAACTCAGACAATAAGCTTGTCTATATCCGATTTAACTTTGCTTTGACCTTGAACATTGAGCATTGAATGAAGTTGAGACTGTATTAAAGCCAGCTCGGGGGCAGTCAGCATGGATAAACATCTAACCTGGTGCCATCCATGGTAGAGACTCACGTTGCTAAGAATTGGACTCGACACAGATACAATCGGAGGAACCTTGACGAGGTTGGGATGATATACTCACATACTACTATGGATATCATCTCGTGTATGTGTCTCTTGAGTTCTGTCTTTTCAGATTTGTGAAGCGAACTTGTCCTGTGTATGCTCAACTGCTAGAGCGCATGCCGTCACTGGAGAACTAACTCCTTAGGCAAAGTGTAGTTAGAGCTACCGTGCCCTTTATGGATGTGAAATCAGTCATCCGTGAAAGGTATCATACAATTACTTTATCTTCAATACCAGGAACAGATTCCAAGCCAGCATGTGCGTGTGTTGTTGCCGAGTGTCAAATGCTGCCAGACAGCCAACTCTCAACCACAGCCATTATTCTCGAAACTTCAAACATCGTCCCATATCACCACGCTGACTTCATCTTAAAGACCGGTGCATAGAATCTATGACTGCGGAATCAAACGATTGTAAGATATTGTGCATGGGATGTTCTGTTGAACCATGATCCGTCAGCAGTGAGAAGCAGGGGGATCGTGAGCACTAATGGACGGAATGGTGGTCCCATGTTGAATTACATAATTACATATCCATCTATCGCTTTTTTCTTCCAACTATTTATCTGCTAGTCAAAAGAACAATTTCCAGCATCTACGATCTCGTTAGCCCTGTCTTGACCGGTGTCCCGATGTGACATTCTCTTTCCCTTCTTCGGGACACGTACATGACAAGACTACATGCATTGTTATCACATTCAGGAAGGTCGTGGGATATGTGATGTTTGGTTCTACTGCAAGAGCTTGACTCCACGTTCTCCCACATCTGGCGGTGACTGTGACTTATCTCGAAGCCACCGTCAACGGGGATTGCCTTTTTGAAAGCGGGTGGCTGCGGGAAGGGAGAAGCAAAGGGGGGCGTATATGCCAGTGATGCAGAAGATGGTGTTGTGAATAACTTCTTACTGGGGTTGTTAATGGGGAAGTCTTGAGAAACATCAAGTCTATTGATCTAGTGCAATGTGTTGGTGTACATCATGAGTGTATGGTAGGTCAGCACAACGACCGATGAGAGTGAGCATAATATCATTGCGATTGCATGTTCTACTAATAAGAAGCGTGTAAGAAGAACGGATATGGCCGTGAGATGAAATAATACCTAGGAATTGTGTGTTGGCTCATCTGATGACTCCGCTTCCGTGAAGCTGCAGATGCATTCTGAAGCCCTTGTCATTTTTGTAGTATTATTTCGCTCCCACCAATTAATCCCTCGTGGAATGTATCCCCGATAGTCCCACTTATCTAGGATCCAATGATCTGATGTACGTACAGGGAAATTGAGATTGAAGTCCAAGTTGACGTTAAAATTGTAAAATATTCTTATCGAGAGAATCTCCATTCACTCGACTGTCTTTTCTCTCAACTTTTGATGCGACTGCAACCTCATTGTTACGTTTTATGATAGACAACTTTAGTAAACATGACAGCTAGGCTCACAAAGAGCTGCCTGAAGGATTGTGATCGTATATGCATACCAGTCAATAATACTACGTGGTATTAACTAGGGTTAACAAAGAATTACCCTCGAAGACCGCAGCCCAACCAAAGCCAAGGAAAGTATCCTTCTCTTTGAAGCGAAAGAGAGAGAGAAAGCACGCCATTAACCATTCATGCCTTCCCTCACCCCTTCTCTCATCGAGGCGCGTAAAACACAGCTTCGATCCGGAGTGGAGTGACCTTTTCCAGGAACGGTCTAGAAGCTCCCCTGCCCTCCCCCCCCGGTGCCGGCACACAGCGTACTATGTACATACTACGGATAGGTTTACAACTATTAGGGAGGGGAGGGTTGTCGAGGCATGGGGGTGATCCTTGATTTGGCGGATAATACACCCTGTCTTTTGGAATGCTGTGCCGTTGGATATTTAGGGTTGAGATTATCATGGTGTTCTGGATGTGATTGTCATGTTTGTTGGTTGTGGTTGGGAAGAGTAAGCTAATTAGCACGTAACTACTGAAACAAACTGTCGATATGATGAGCAAGTTGACAGGCTATCGTACCCACCCATGGTTATTCAACACATTGGGCATTCACTAATTGTCAACTTTAGAGCCAGCAGGTATGGTACACAGCTTAGAACACTCCCTTGCAGAAACTCCATGTGTGCTTGTGACTAATGGCCATGCGTCCTGACAGCATTGCAGGGCTTGCATCTTGACAGCGGCAATTTGGACTCGAGATAATATTATCACTCGGAGATTCAATCCTGACCATTCTAGTGGTCAATTGTCGGTTGGAATAATAGCTCAGCATCGCCTAACAGGTCCTCACATCATCCGACTCCAAAGCGAAAGACCCCAGATCAGCCAGCTCCTGCAATTAATGATCCCTCGTCCGTCCGTAGTAAAACTCGTTTTGCCTCCTACCCGCGGCACCAAACAATTTGAACGGCGCCAAGGACAGTCGCATGCGAGCTTCACCGCCCGAGGCATTAGACAACAAGGTCTGATGCGTCAATGTCTTAACATGCCCCTCAGGAGCTAACCAGTTGGAATATTCTTTGTCAATGAGAATGTGAGCAACACGGCACTCGATTCTTTCAGCTGCGGTATCCTTTCAGGGCAACAGCAACTCCATCAGAAGTCTTTGCTCGTAGCCGATTCAAGTAAATGCCATCGCTAACCTGGCATGTTTTACTGTAGGTACATGTTGGATACTACGTACTACTGGTAAGCATACAACCGGTTGGCGGACACAAGGGCCACGGCATTTGAGAGCCACTCAATGCTGAACACAGCTCGCCTCACATCTAGGCGTTTTAAAACCCGTTGATCGTCAAGAGCCGTTCAATGCTGATCACAGCTCGCCTCACATCTAGACGTTTTAAATCCCGTTGATCGTCAAGAGCCGCTCACAAATTAAACCAAGGATGTAGATATGATTACGTACTATGCTTACACAATATCATCCAGGCCAGACAACAGGGGTCAGCAGAAAGACAGCATGTCACAATCTACCGTCACCACTACGCTACTTGCAGTTGAGATGCCGAGACGAGCGACCAGGAAGGAAAAGGTGACAAGAAGTTGGTCTGCTTAACAATTCATTTTCTCTGTAACTCTGCCCCACTGTACAATTCTCACCACTAGTTATATTATCAGCAGCATCGGCAATAATACCAAAATAGACAATGCTCGCGAACCATGACATAAGCTGACTAGAACGGAATTGCAACCACAAACAAACATCAGCAAAAGTCAAAAAAACTCAAACACAAGCAATTGCCTAGCATTTGTTATTTCCCCGTTTCCGAGGGAGGACTGGTATGACAGAAAGGACTTGGTGTATGGCATCCAGATATGGAGATTGCAGCGAACGGGGTGCCGGTTACAGAACTTTCTACTAATATTCACGTAGGACTGATAAAAGACCACCGGTGTAACATTGAGTAAGGGGGGAGTAAAAATAAATTGGAGATAAATAAAATAAAGTAAAAATAAAAATAAAAATAAAAATAAACGGCGAGCTGTTCCGTGGCACTTTGCATGATTAATCTTCTTCAACTTCCTATTCTGGCAACGTGGGCCTTCATCTTCATACACAGCACAGATGTATGAAGACATTACCAATGGTGGAAGAACATGACAATGGATCAAGGGTTGCATTCAACTCCAGATAGAGTATAGATCGTTGTACCCTCTTACCATTTCTCATCGTAACCTCTTGTAAGGCTGGTGTGTCCCCTGATGCTTGAATTCTTGTGGACGATGCTTACGTTTCCAGTCCCTACATCGCCATCTCCGTCCATTTGATTTGGAGGATATTGACGTGTGCGAAACTATAGTTATATCGGAGACTGTGTTTCTTGTCATGTACGACTCGGAAATACAGCACATGCAGTGATGTTGACGAGGAGGACCTCAACAAGGTGCAGAAATAGAATGAATTGATGGGAAAGGGGACTCTTTGAGATGGGAGTTTGCTTAGAACCGCATCTTGCCATGTTCTTGAGTGTCTAATTCGCTCGCAGACTGGGCCCTATTCAGAGATTTCCTTGTAATCATTGCTACGTGAGGGACAGCCTCTTTGAAGCTCGTGTTATATCTGAAAGGGCATTCCATTAAAATCGTACAACTACGGGTAATCTCATGGCCCTATCGAATCTTCGCAATTGCAAAGATGTCGAGCTAATAGTACAAACAATTCCATCTGTCAACTTAAGCGACTCCACTAGATCTTGACGGGGGATAAAAAGAAAAGAAAGATAAGCAAAAACAAGACTCTAAATCTCCATATCTCATGTTACAGACACATTGAGTCCGCAAGGATATCCCCATCTGGCTACGTATAACAGAGTCGATCTCCTCAAGCTTAACGCATGGAATACAATGGTTTTCCTTCTTCTTTCCCGCTTCCTGTGCTTCCAGTAATCAGAGAGGAAGAGAGAGAAAAGACCCGAAAGTCCGGAACGAGGGAATATCTTGCCGATTTACCTTTTTATCTTGTCCATGGGTGAGCGGATGAACAGAGGGCTCGTGATGATGGGCCACGAACGGGTTAAAGGCAGGTAGCCGGAGTGTGACAAGAGTCATCTTTTTTTTTTGGTGCCGGGGGGGTATGTGTACTGCGCTAGCTCGTAAGTAACCCAGCAGTTACATATCAACGGTTGTTGAAGGTGATTTGGTCCATCTACACCTTTGGTCTACTATTACCTGTAAACTACTACAATCATGTTCAACACAAGGTATCCTACAGCAAGTAATAACAGTCATCATGGCATCTTCCGTGACCCCTCTCACAGGGCCTCATTTTCCACCACTCCACTCCCCATCTTAACCGC
>JABFEV010000309.1:0-41063 GCA_013618395.1 Fusarium domesticum | reverse complement strand
TCCTTTGACCAGGTCGTGACACATCTTCGTAACTGTTCCGCATAGCAACTTTGCTAGTGAAATCCCGGACCTGTTGGTGCGTAATAGGGATCTCTAGGTCGGCCTGGATAAGAATCTAATTCCTTAAATGCCTCTCTTGGACTAATGAGAGCTTTTGCTGACCCTCATGAGCCTCCTTGACCGAGCTGCGGCCGCGAACTTTTGCTTAGAGTGTTAAACGCAGTATCCCATGCTTGTCAGCAGCGGCGTTGATAGATAGCCCGTTCGCGACTTCCTAGAGAGCCCGCTAGAGACTTTCTTCTGTCCATTTAGGCATGCTGAATTAATTGCAAAAATCGGCTTGGCGATAACTTCTTTGTTGCGCGAGAGATCGCCGTTTGATTATGAGTTGTTATGGTGTTGATGGTGGGAAAATGGGTGGCCCGTTAGTGGGTGTCCAACGTTAGCGTGACATAATATCGAGGGGGATTGTTTGTCAAAGACACGAGGATCGGAGCTTTGAGAGGCAAAAAGATAGAGTCGCGCGATTGCTCACACTCGTTTATAGGAATAGCCCGATGCGGGGGTCGAACCCGCAACCTTGAGATGTGTGTAACTCTCGTAAGAGTCTCACGCTCTACCGATTGAGCTAACCGGGCGGGACTCTTTTTGATGAATGTTAGGCAAGACTTTTAGGTATAAGATAGTAGTGTTCCATTACATGAGTATGACAAGGTTACCCTGCACGGTCAAGTTGGACGCCTGACTTACATCATTCACCATCAACTAACTTCGTCACCAGCTAGATTCTCCCCTCATGCACACACACCGCGCTTTGAATATTTATTATCACGCTGTTTTCACCAAATAGTTATTTCTCTAACTTCCCCCGTGACTCATCGTGCCGCCCTTGATATCCTCTCTTGCTCTCTCTGATCAGCACATATCCTTGGTTGCAAGTTTACTTAAACCGCCACTAGGATCCTGAATCGTCACTCTGAACAAACATAAAGGTCTTGTTTACTCCGCTTGAGCAACATTTATTCCTTACACTACCCTTGACTCGAGGAGTATTTTTCTATTCTTTTCATTTTCTTGGTTCCGCGCGTGTTGCAAAGTTACAAAGTTTGTCGTTTTCTCGTGAAGAAACAATGTCATCGGCGCATCGTCGCGAACTTCGACCAGAGGACTCGTGGCGCGTCGTCGAAGGAGAAAACGACAGTTTCGACACAACTATTCTCCCGTCACTCGGCGACTCAACGCCGCCGGTGTCGTCCGGGCTGCCATCGCAGCCATTCTCCCAGGGTCAGCTGAGCTTTGGGTCTCAGGACAGCATTCGCGACTTTGCTGCGAACCCGGACGACGAGCAGGTTATTCTGCGGGAGCCGTTCCGTCCGAGCGTGTCGCGCGCGAGTCTGACCGGCAACGGGTATTCGACGCCCGAACCGCAGTTCAGAATGCCGCGCGTTGACGTTGATGGGGAGAGGACGGCGAGAGGATTGGGGGTCAAGTATGAAGAGGGGACGAGAAGACGTGGGAATGTCTCTCAGGGAAGTCCTTTGAAGTACAGGGACGGGCGTCGGTATGATAACTCGGACGAGGAGTATCATCACCGACGACATGGGCAGAGTGAACGGAATCAGTTCGCCCAGACCATTCCCTCGGCCCTCTACAACATCCTCACCTGGTCTATCGGCGTCATCTCCCTCGCCTTCCGCTACGCCCAACGGCCCTTTGCGATTCTCCTCTCCATCTATCTCTGCTTCGGCGGTCTTATCATTGCGCAAAACATGGCCACCCGTTCCATAGCCGCATCGCTATCCCCCATATGCCGTCTCCCTGGTGTATCCCTGATCCGTCTGCCGTTCTGCCCATCCCCCGACACGATTGTGCCACCTGATGCCTCGTCGCCTGTCGAGTTCGACGATCTCATGAGCGTCCAGTCACAGTTTGAGCAGGTTCTCGAGAAGAGTGCGGACGGGGTATCTCTTCCTTTCGAGATGAAGCGTTCCGAGACAGCTATTCGGGATCTTCGGAGTCTTGTTCGTCATAGCGATTTACAGGCTCGCGATGAGCTTCTGTTTGAGTTTGACGGCTACATCGACACAGCGCGTAGCACGGCATCTGATCTGCAAAAGTTCAACACGCATGTCGGTTCTGCCGTTGACGCTGTCATCAGCATCAACCGATGGACCTCCCGTTATCTCGACAATCTAGGTCCCGAAGCCGAGGACGCATCGCTCCCACCCCGTTCTGATTCTGCCGTTGTTGGTTGGGCGTCTTGGCTATTCCATCCTTTCCAGCCCACGACCGGCCATGTGTTCAATGAACGTATCCTGCTCGACAAGTACATTGAACACACGGCGCTTGTGTCGGACCGTATCGCTACCCTTATTCTAGAAGCCCAGAGTGTCCTGCGCCTTCTCACAAAAGCCGAAGATCACCTCTCTCTTATATACGACATAACTTCTCGCTCCTCCGCGGACACAGCATCCCGTCGAGACCACATCCTCTGGAACCTCTGGACCATCGTCGGCGTCAACTCAGACCGCCTCGGCAGTCTTTCTCGCCAACTCGCGCTCCTCCGCCAAGTCGACATCCAGCGCTCATCCGCTGTCGCCCAAGTCAGCGCTCTCATTCTCGAGCTTGAGTCCATCCAGGCCGGCCTCGGGGACCTCCGCGACCGCGTTGCACAGCCTGAGCTTCTCCGTGACGGAGTCGGTGGCTTGCCACCTATCCCTCTAAGCGTGCACATCGAAACCATTGACCGTGGTGTCGAGCGTCTCGAAGATGCGAGGCTTCGGATTCGTGCGGCTGAAAACGATCGTGTGCGCGATGCTCTGGTTAAAGGAGGCATGAAGGAGGAGAGGTTGATTGAGGGACAGGGTAGATGAGTCGGCTCAAGTGAGGATATTGATAAAAATATAGGGACCGAAGAATCGGCAAGAACGGAAGGATCTGTTTTCACTGGGCGTTTCTGGAGTATCAAAGTGCTTGAGATACAAAAGGCTGAAGCTTGAATAGCAGCAAGAGAATGTACAATAATAAATAACTGGGCTTCGCTATAAATAATAGCTAGAACTCTATAAAGTACATGTTTCATTTTTGAGTCTTACAAATGCTAAGTCTACCTAGTTGAAGAAAGATCTCTAATTTGATAACAGCACAATGCCGCAAGACTCTTCATCCTTTTCATTCATCCATGCATGCAAAGGCTGCGAGCCATTTCTTACCCATTCCCTCGGCTGTACGTAATAAGAGAAATTGTTGAACATGTGCTTCAGGGTAAACATAGGCTTCAAGAGCACCAAAACTCGCTCTCGAGCCAGTACGTGTTGCTTACGCAGGCCATGTAGGCTCTTTCTTTTGATTCGTCTGGCCTAGATTATCAAGATATACAAATACTAAGTTACTATACGAGGCATTATATCTTCCTATACTTGAACACTTGCATCTCGACAGGTTCAATATCGAGGGCAGACTTCAATATCAGCCATTCATAGCGTCCAAAAGTTAGATCCGACACCAGAACCGCTCAGTCCGTATCTGTATATCTGACCTATTAATTCAAGGACAGAAGCCCCAGCTAACGCCTCAGACCTGGATGTTACCAACCAATGCATCCAAACCAATCGTGATATAGTCGTCAGTAGAAACCATTCCGTAGTGAAACTCCTAAAATTCTCAACACATCCTTTGCCCGGACAACCAAGAAACGCCGATGATGTGCTCCGCACAAAATTATCCCAATAATGACATGCCCCTGATTTCCAACAATCAATTGGTACGCTAGATGTATCCGGGGAAAACCTTCGAAAGCGCACGCCGCCCTGAACAATCACGTTAGTCAGGCAACTCAGTCCAAAGGTCAGATTCCTGTACTTACATATTGCCCTTTGCGCATCAGGGTCGTCAAAGGGCGCGTTCTTTGCGGCGATCTCCCGCATACGCTCTCGAGCAAACGAAGACGGACTTCCACGGCCTGCAGTTGGGATAGTTGCCAATGCGGAGTTTTCCGGTTGTGTGGGAAGTAGATTCAATGCCTGAGGCCGTGTTCTTCTTGGCTTTCGTGTCCTAGCAGCTGAGGGAACTCTAGTGCTGTCCTCTTGATTCTCAGAATGTGAACCAGTTGTCGAGGGTGCATTTTCATCTATCGTCGTTTGTTCGAGGGTTTCCGTGGCCAAGTCTTGAGTGGTTCCGCGGCGGAGTTTAGGAGCCTTCAATTTTGCCAAAGGAGCGGATATTGGTAATGAGGGCGAGGATGAGGAGCGGAACATTCGTTTGCCCCATCCCTTGAGTTTTGTGTCGTTGGATCCCTCTGAAAGATCTTCGAGGTCCACCCTCTCTCGTAGACGTCTGAGGGCTCGCTCACGACGGACCATGCTATCAGTAATTCGGGGGCAATAACCTCGGGGTAACATGCAATGCTTGCACATGGGGCAGAGTGAGCTATTCTGCTCAAGAAACTCGTCGATACACTGCGGGTGGAAAATGTGACCACACGGTAACTCGCGAATAATAGTTACTCGATGGTCGTACCTAGCAAGGCAAATATGGCACGAGGGTTGGAAGTTGGTAGCGGTTGCGTCGGTTGATACACCGGCACTCGTTCGTTTGCTTCGCACGCTGGCCAAAGAGCGCACACTGCGCTGGTCGGATCGTCGACCGCTTCGCGATGCACGATTGGAACTCGGTGTCGAGGCAGCATTCAGTGCCTCGAGATCGGCGTTGTATGTATATAATGGAAATTCGCGGATGTGAGTTGTCGGGACTGTTAGTCGTTTCACCCCCATGGCTTCGAGATCGACTTCGCCAGATTCAACTCGGAGCCGAAGTGATCTTCGATGACGTCGTTGTACCAAGTGCATGGTTAGTGATACACTCAGGATAATAACCAACAGAGCGCCAATGACGACAAGAAAGAAAGCCCATAGGGGTGGGATTTCCGGTTCATCTTGCAGGCTTAACTCGGTCCAAATGCGAACGTAGTCCTTGGGATTCGGTCCGTATAGCTCGTTAATTTCGTCGCCATATGGGATGTCATCGATAAGACCAGAATATTTGCCAAGTTGTTCCATCATTCCTTGGCCTTCCAGACCGGATATGGCAAAGATTGGGTACTTGTTAGTGGACATCCAAGCACCACCGTCCTCAAGGTTCCAAACAGGTGAATCGACATCTTGAGGTTTATTGGAGGAGTTATTGGGTTTGTAAAAGATGAAAGCGCGAACGGGGTCGGAACGTGCAGAAGCGAGGTAGGCGAGAGTACAGTCTATGCTGAACCAGGGAGCGAGAGCAATGAGGTTGTAGGTGGTGGGGGGGAGGTTCTTTCGTCGGGTCACATTTTGAGGAATGAAGTCATATTGTTGGTCGTCGCAGGAGGCATCGCCATCGATGTCGGGAACATAGAGAAGACCTTGGATAAGACCGTTGCGAGTGTCGGCATTAGTTGAAGTGAGGGTGGTGATGTTGGTAGCAATGCGCTCCTCGTACGCTAGCTGGTTCTGTTCACGGAAGGTTAGTATGCTCTGACCGACCGAAACGCTTCCTTGCAGGCAGAGTGTCTGTCATCCGACAGAAGACTGGGCAGGGAGGGCGGTGGAACGCACTGAGAGAGCCGTGAGATTTCGTATGATGGTCGACGGGACCGTGCTGGCGCCGTTCCATACCGGATTACTGAATAGGAGGCTAATCTTGGGTCAGTGACGAGTTCACGGAACGTTGAAGCATCCGATGCTGCTATCGCCAGGGCAACATGAAACGGTGGTGACAGTGTTGTGGTCGGAGACGAAGGATAGGGTTATTGGCGACGACAGCAGCATCGGGGCGGCGACGACAAGGTAGTGGCGACAGGCATTGTGTCGAATGGTTGAAGAATACTTACACGACATTTCTTAACTCGTTCAGCGCTGTTGAGAGTGTGAGTTCGTGATGCCAAGACTGGGGAAGTGCGAGGCTCTTGGCTCCAGCCGCAGAGCCTGAACAACAGAAGCGGGCACGGAAGGGGACGGACGTCTTCGGGTAGAACGGGAGAGACGCGCAGAAGACACATAAGCACCGAGAGGGAAAGTCGAGGCAAGGAAGAAATGAACTTACACATGCTGCTAAAACATATTCAATCATGGAACGGTACGCATGTTATGGCGTACACCGACCGCGTGAGAGTGAAAGCAGCGGCCAGGGTGACGATATAGAATTTCGATTTTGCGGGAAGGGAGGTTGTGAAGTTGCGGGTTGGAGGATGGAGATTGAACAGGCAAGGAAACCGCCAGATGGGATGGGTCACAGCAGGAGCTTGTAGTTGTAACTAAGGGAAGAACGAAGGAGAAACTGCCCATGGAACCTGGCAAAGCGAAAGAGCGAAAGAGTAGATACCCTCTGGGTTAGTACCTGCTCGGTCGAGGAGGATAGGTCGGCAGGTCGTGGAACGGATGGAAGGGACGGGACCTGGGCTCATTGGAAAGGCAAGAGCAAGAAAGAGTCGTGACTGGCTTGACTGGCTTGGGTGAAGGGTAGTGGAAGGAAGAGTGGACAGGGGGGGGTGTAATGTAGGCAGAGTGTTCGGTTATGGGGGTGGTGGGGCATGAAAACTGGACAAGCACACAAGGAAGCAAGAATGACTGGACGGGACGAACAAGCTACATACAACTAGTTGTACTACTAGTATAGGGCGAGTGGTGGGAAAAGCTTGTGGAACTTGTTCAAGGGGGTTATTTTTGATCGAGCACATTGGCCAAGGGCCCCAACTGGAACCAGGTCATTGGGGGGCCAGGTGGTGCTGTGGTTGTGAGCAGGAACCTCGAAGGGGAATGCTACTATGTAAAGAGGGTGTGTGAGTGCCCAGAGCGAAAGCCTGCTTATTTTAGAAGTGCTCCGTGACGTGGAAAGATGAAGCCAGGACAGAAGAATTGTTTGGAAAAGCAACACAGAAGAACGGTGAATGTGGAAACGGGGAAACGGACAAGTATCCCGAACGACCTACCACCTACTCTGTACTTTACATCTAGCATTGTCTGGAGAAAAAGCAAAGTTTTAGGGCAACTTTAGTCAGACTATGTTCAAAACGCGCGAGTGCGACGCTGTGACTCGAACAAAATGTTACCAAAGGAGAGAGGGGAGAAAAACAAGGCGTTGTGATGGTCAGGGTTCCTGATAAACAAATCAATCTCTCAATCAGTCCAGATGCTCTGTCCAGAGGACCTGGCTTTGGGGTAAGCGGTTAGGATTCGATAGCGTAATTACGATGGAGATGGCGCCGATACAGGTACCCATTTTGGCGTGATGCCTGATCCGCGTGAATCAACGTTTAGCAAACGTGGTAAAAACGTCGGGTGAGGTTTTCCTTTCCCCAAAAGTCGCACGTAATACAGAGTGAGGTGATGGCGGGGTGGATGAAAGAGCCAAAGCTCATCGGTACATCGGTACACCGGCATCGCTCTCGTGTTGTTCTGGATATTGTTGCTTAGTAGTTAGTACTATGCTATGTAGGTAGGTATCTGACAAGGGAAGAGCATCAACGAGGTGCTGATAAGAGAGCGCGATGGAGATGGGCAGACGATGTATCTAATCAGCGATCTCTAGCTGTTATAGATATGAAAGTGGAAAGATACCACTTTAATACCTTGACTCTTCAAAATGTACTCTATTGCGTGGCAACTTTCAGAACTCTCATCGTTAATGGTGATGTTGTATCATGCGCCACCGTTCAAAATCAACAGTCTAATCTTCAACGTGTGATGAATCAAGTTTCGCAGCATTACCGCACAGTACAGCAAGTGTCTCAGCAGAGAAAAGAAAAGCAGGATTGGGAGAGAGCCAATAACATATTACTCTTATTTAGTAGACTCGGAGCATACTGCAAGCATTAGACAAAGCCTACACTACAGCTATTTGTGAAAGTTTGTCCTTGAATCGCCGACTCCAACGCATGTAGCCCGTTGATGTTGACGGCCTTTATAAC
This sequence comes from Fusarium domesticum, assembly GCA_013618395.1. NCBI lineage: Eukaryota > Fungi > Ascomycota > Sordariomycetes > Hypocreales > Nectriaceae > Fusarium > Fusarium domesticum. The sequence continues at coordinate 33,124 of JABFEV010000309.1, read as the reverse complement.
TCTGGGCGCCGCTACTTAAAAAGCTTGGTTCAACAGAGCATGGAGCTATGTCCAGGCCAAGTTTAACAGAACCAGCCCGGCGGGTGTGTTTTTTTTTTCCTCTGTGCGGAGGAGAAAAGAAAAGAGAGTTTAGACTTTAGCTTCCACGATGTCAAGTGTTGACGCGATGGTGAAGGAAGAAGATGGTATCGGGTCACCAGTCCGGTTTGAAACATGGAGATTGTCCATCCTGCAATGAAGCATTTATAAGACGCTTCACAGAATCAATTGAAAAAATCAGATAGAATCAAATTAGAAGCCCTCGTCGAATCGGATCTACGCTTCCGCCAAGCTTCTGCGCCCAAAGCTTGTCTTTTTTCCCGTCCAGCCTGCATCAACCTACGACTCCCCCCCTCTTGCCCCCCCATCCTACACACGAACCGCTTTAGGGACGGGGCTGACACACACCCTGGGCTCGTGAAAAGGGTCAAAGCGCACCTCCTCGAGAGGGGAGAGAAGAAGAAAAGCCAAAAATACTACGATGCAAATATGTTACAGTTGAGCTAGCCTCTTGGACCAGAGAAAAAAATTGGATTAAAGGACAGGACGACGGGTTGTACTTTTCCCACTAATTGTAATAATGGAGGCTGAATGCTGGTTGATCACTGATCGGTAAAGTAATATTCCCCAATGAGTGTCCAACTCGACAGCTTTGAATGATGATCGTCACGTAAGCAAAACGCAAGGGACCCAGGACCCATTCCCCCCCTTTTACCCTCAAAGATCGTCGATGTCAGTAATAATATGTACGTAGTAGAAGGAGAAATTCCAAATTCTCCACAACGGAAGACCCTTGGTTTTTTTCTTCTTTCTTGACCCCTTTGTGCCTTGAAGAATGGCCGATTACAGTAACAGGCAGCTGACGATACAAAAGATCAGAACCAGGACGTAGCCCATTCACCACTCACATGTGGTATTATTCACACCTACATGACAAAGTTCACAGCTTTCGAAACAGGTGTCATGTCCCGCTCTATCCCTTGTGGAGAACGGATAACCACCTTTTCAGCCTTTTGTTGGTTGAAAATGAAGGTCGGGGTAAAGTTTGACGGGTATTCGGCAACTGTCTGAGTCGTAGATCATTCATTCGTAGCCCCCAAAAGTTGATCTGGGAATTGTTCGCTGTGGTCGGGTCTCATTCAAATCTTTCGCATTCCAGCCAATGACGGCGAGTGTTGGAGACGACAACTTGACCAAATCATCCCCCTGTGAGTCAGGTGCTGCGCCACTTGACGTAAGCAGGGGAGACCCTGAAAGGTGGAGAACCACAATGCTGTCAGCCTGTTCACTGTACTAGTTGTACAACTATGTATAATACCTAATAAATATGGATGTCTTAGTTGTAGTACGTTGAAACGACTGAAGAGAATGAGAGCCCTTTTTGCTCTGTTTTACGAATCACTTACAGTAGTTGCATGTATACTTTAGTCCATCGTATTCCCGTTCAAATTACTCCCCACCACGCAAATAGTACCAAACATCTACGTGGCTTAGTACTTAGGCCTCACAGGGCATATTATCCGTTCTCTACGAGGCCTCCTAACCTCGGATAACTGACAAAACAGACAGACTGTTTCGTAATCTTTCCTTATCTTCCCCAGCGCAAAATGCCGTCATGTTGACATCATCCCCCTCTCTTCTTTATCTTGCTCACAACTATGTAGTTGTACAACTACCCCCGATGATCCAATTCTGGTATTGGTAGTGATCTTCTCTATAGTGGATGATCATGAGAATCCTTTGAGATATTCTATTGAAATGTCCGCAGTCAACAAATATTATTAGTCCTGTTTAACACAATACAGTTGGACCTTCCTTATCGCTTGTTTAATATCGATGTGTTCACCCCGGTCGCCCCCGGACATCTAATCTAGCCTGATTAGCTCCGTCGACGTGCTCCTGTTTCCGACCAGGCCGGCGATATCATTTCAGGTCTGAGGGACTCTCACGATGGCTTCTCCCTGGCTAAAGATTTCATACGAGCAATAGTAGTTAATCTATAAAAGTATCTACATAGTAATCGTAATATTTCTGACTCGGAAAGAAAAGAAAATGATCTTTTGTATCACGTACTACATCAGACAACCCCTTCATCGAATCAGACCCCTTCTCTCATGTCACTCCCCATACGGGGCATCATTCGTCAAACACACCTTCTTTTCTGAACCCTGCCATGGCAGATATTCTGACTATCCCGGTCGATACCCTGACTCCTGTCTTGTTGTACAGTCTCTTTATGACAGACGTGGGACTTTTGCACAGAGAGGCATACTACTAGGAATATGGAACAAAGTGAGAGCTCGTAATCCATATGCATATCAGCCTCGAATACAGAAAGTACAGCTCGAATCGTATGATCACAGGGAATTCAGCTAACACATGCATGGTCAATACTGCATGTATAATTGAGGGGCCTCCATTACTTGGCATGCAATTGGCGTCCAATTAGGAATTGGAAAGGCATTCACTTTGGAAGTAATTCATTCACATTCTGTCTCTGCACATCCGCATATACTGTTGAGTGATAAGTTTAACATCTGGGCAGTCAGGTAGAAAGACATATCGTCATACTAGGTAGTCTACTATTCATATCACAAGGTCATCATCGGGTGGTGTGTGCAATGAGTTGCTAGGTAAATCAACGGTGTCATGATATGAACTCGTGAGAAATGGCAACAGTCTCATACAACTTGTTACTTGATCCCACTTTTAGATATTCATCGGTAGGTAGGCACTGGTCACTCTGCCTGACCAAAACCATTCTCATCCTCATCATTGGTCTTCACCAAAACCTGCCCCATGCTTCATATCAACCGCAACGCCACCAACCTCTTACCAACGTCGCTCACCACCGTACTCGTCGTTATCGCGGCGCTCATGACCACCGTAGCCTCCCTGTGCGCGACGCACATAGTCGTCCGCAGATCCTCCGCCGTATTCGCCCTCTTCTCGATGTTCGCGACCTCCACCATAGCCGCCTTGCTGTTGACCATAACCTTGCTGTTGGCCATAACCTTGCTGTTGGCCATAACCTTGCTGTTGGCCATAACCCTGCTGTTGGCCGTAACTCTCTTGCTGACCATATCCTCCTTGCTGGTCATATCCTCCCTGCTGCTGTCCGTATCCGCCCTCCTCGCGGCGCTCATAACCACCCTGCCGGCCACCGTAACCACCCTGCTGCTGCCCGTATCCGCCCTCTTCACGGCGTTCATAGCCGCCGCCGCCGCCGTAACTCTGCTGGCTGCCATAACCCCCTTCCTCACGACGCTCATGTCCGCCGTAGCCACCACCGTAGCCACCATCATCGTCGTGGCGACGACCACCGTAGCCGCCATCATCGTCGTGGCGACGACCGCTGTGGCTGTCCTCGTTGGAGCCTCGGTATTCGTGTCGCTCAGTGTGCTGTTCATAAGATCCATAAGAGGTCTGTTGAGTCTCGGTCCGCTCCTCGTAGCCGTAGCCCTTAGCATGACGGCCATCTGAGGTATCCTGTTGCTCATAACGCTGATATTCAGAACGGCGGCTGCCATCTGGATGTTCAGTTTCAGAGTACTGGGCCTGGCCATAACGATCATCGTGGCGGCCATACTCAACCTCAGTTCGAGTGATTGAGCCATCATCCTCGCGGCGGCTGCTCGACTCACGCTTAGTCTCGTCGCGGCCAAACGCGCCTCCGAGGATCGAACCAGCGGCACTGAGGAAACCGCCTAGACCACCTTCTTCTTTCTGCTCCTGCTGCTGGGAAGAAGGCATCTTATAGCCCGAGTTCTGCTCAACTAGGCCGGAGATGGCGCCACTGGCACCCTTGAAGATGGCATCGGCCGCGGCGCCGGCGATCTTGTCCTCGAGTGTCTCGGGACCTCCACCGTAGAGCTTGCGCATCTTGAGCTTGCCAGCGCAGCCGTGGCCGTGACCAGTGTCGTAGACGCCCTCCTTGTGGTTCTCACCATTCTGGATACCGTCACGTGACAGCTTCTGACGATAATCATCACGCTGGTCATCGCCCATCTCATTCCACCACTCTTTGACGTTCTCATAGCAACGACGTCGGCCCTCGCGAACCTTGTCGTTACCCAAGTCACGCTGAGCAGGGTGGTGCAAGATACCGTTCACGATGTTATCGAGAAGCTCATCCACGTCCACGCTCTCGTCATCAATGGCGTCCATGAGCTGAGGAACGACCCAGTGAACCATGCTAGCGGCAGATCGACCAGCGATCTCGTTGAGAATCTAGTCAAGGCATTTTAGAGGCTTGTTTGCATAACAACAAGAGAACTGACTTACGTTGGAGAAGTGGTCTTTGGACAGCATAGAGTGAGTGGGGTCGGTCGAGCGGTCATTGTGGAAAACGATGTGCTGTTCACGCTCACTGCTCTGGATGATCTCATCGGATCCAGTCTTGAGTTCGTTCTGGATCTGGTGGATGAGAGGAATGATGAAAGGGGCAATGATAGAGAAAATGAAGACGGAGAGCTGCTCCTCCAATTGCTCAATGACCTTGGGAAGAACAGGGATCTTCTCGACAGCGGTGGAGATGCTCTTCATGATGTCGTCGTGGAACTCGATAGCGGGCATGACTTGATTAAAGACATTCTGGATGTAGAGGGTAAACTCCTCGGGCTCACGAGGCGATACAGTCATGCTCTCCACCTGTGCGGAGGCGGCGCTGGTTTGGAGTTCATCGACGCGATCACTCTGGTGCTTGTTGCCCAAGAAACCATCCGGAATCTTGTCAAGTAGATCCCGGAGCATGCTGGTATCAGACTTGGCTCCCTGCTGAAGAGTATTCTCGAGCTGCTCGATCTCGTTCTGCTGAAGCTTGTCGGAAACTAAACATTGTAAGCTCACTGTGATTCATGAAGAAGTGGTATACAAGGGCTACTAACCTTCACCGGTCACAGAGTGCAAGAAATCAACACCTCCGAATGTTCCAGTGACCACAGGATAGACTGGGCCACGAGCACCCTGGATCTCGATCTGCGTGTCTCGGCCGCAGTGAGGAAAGACAACGTGTTCGCCAAGCTCAAGCAGAGCCAATTCAGTGTAGTTGCTGTGGGCGAAGAAATCTAGGATCTTTGTGAGCTTTTTTGAGCTACAGCTGGTGGCCTAGTGGAAGCCAAGAATGAGGAGATGCCTCCATTACTGACCTTCCAAACAGTGCAGACCAGTACCCATAAGGCGAAGAGCCTCATACTTGTCCGCCTTTCGATTGCTGTCCTTGTAGCGACGACCGAGCTCGATGGTGCCGCTGAAAAGCTGTCTAACTAACTTCGAGGAGGTCATGATGCCAGCTTGGTCGTTGGCAATGTAGTTCTTCATACCAGTCTCGGGATCGATTGAGAGCTCTCGTCTTTCGTCGATGGGGCCTCGAAGGCGGCGATCGTACTGGCGAGCATCGATGTTGTCGGCATAGTCCTTAGGGTTATCAATATGCTCCTCAGGGCGATAGCATCCAAGACGCTCAGCGGTCACCTCGAATTCGCCGGAACCATAGCCAAATGTAAGGAAGCCGAGAACACAGAGCAGAAGACGGATGGCCTCTGAAGAGACAGACTTGACAGTGCCGACATCGATGGCCTGGGAGTAATCTCGAAGCCAGTTTCCAAAGTAGGTACGCGAAACACTAATTTTGTTGAACTTCTTGCCGTTAAGAGCACGGGCCAGAGTCAGGGTGAGGAGTGCATCTTCGATGTCGCCGTGTCGCCCTGTGATGTGTTGTGTTAGCCTCAACGTGTGTATGATGGGGAAAAGGATCTGCACGGGCACGTACAGTTTTGACCCTCAATCTTGGAGATAGAGGCAATGTTACCGGCACCAAAGGCCAGAGCAGGGGAGGCAAGGGCAACAAGAATGATAAGCCCGACCAGGAGACCCTGGGATCTGAGGTTGATCATGGTGATGTCTCTTCTGGGGTTGTAAAGATCCCAGAAAAGAGTACTGGTTCAGTTGGTAATATTCACGAAAGCCTCAGGCAAAGTGAGGTTAGTGAATATATGTTTGAATGGGGGTAAGCTTGAAGGTGGGAAAAGGGTAGAAGAGAAATATGGAAAGCGAGGGACAGAAACGATGAGATGGAGGGTGGAGGAGGGGCTGCCTGAGACAAAGTGATCCGAGCTGAGGGGCAACCAAGCTACAAGAGAGTGACGCAGCTTCACCTGGCTTGTGCTCTGGTTTTTGTGTTACAATACCTCACCCAAGTATCTACTAATCCAAATTGCATAATAACTGCTGGTCTTGTATTCTGGGACACAACAGATGAGAAAGCAGCTGGCTGATAGACACATAGATTCTCATGCTATCAGGAAAGCTTACAAGCCAGACCGCTCCCTGAGATCTGGGCTGTTCCTGGGTGATGGTTTCAAAACATGAGGGACTAGGAATAGTCTATCTTCTGGTAGCTCTGGTTCACAAGTGGAGGCGATGGTGGACAAATCTGTTAACAGGTACCTACTACTACGTCGTAGGTACAGTGCAAGAGTCGAGCTTTTGACTATTCTAGTACCCGACCTCTCCAAGTCTTTTGGCACCTTAATGCGGATGATCATGACCACTGATCTCACCCGCCCTCTTCATCATAATCAGAAATGGAGCATGAAATCATATGTCAGGGATTCGCAATTGTCCTCAAGCAAGGCAAAATTGGGTTCATGGTTAATAAGGCGGGGTGGTTAACGCACGGGAGCTTCCAAGGGTCAGCGGCAGAGTTGGAGAGCAGAGATCGAGTACTTGAATTTATGAGTTATGTCCATACAAACCCCAAGTACCTCATCACCCCTCCATATCACCAATCGCTGAAGTTGGGCCATGTTTCGGAGTTCAGCCATTCAAGCTTCCTCAACGGGGTTTGGCGAGTAGGGCAGGTGGGAGGGATCTTGCAACGCTTGGTGGGTAAGTGGAATGCCGGCGCCCAATCGTTTGTTTGGCTAGAGGAAAGAGGCCACCCGTCACCGTAGGGTTGGCACCAGCTCTGTCCGCGAGAATCTGGAAAGCCGGATATCAATTAGCTCCGTAACGTTAACCAGCAATATGAGATCGAAATACACTCATGCTCTAATCGTAATTAGAAGCATGTACAACGACTCGAGGCCAGTACTGTTGGGTTACCAGGCGAACTCCGAGACAGCGTCATCACAGAGTCTCAACTGAATGACTTACGATGCCTAAAATGTTGAAGCTTGTACGAGTCAGTTGAAATAATAAATATTGAATAGAAGCAGAAATAGATATAGATAGCTGCTCGCTTTTTAAGCCTGCCGTCAAATTAGTTGTAAGTCTTCTCCCACGCGTTTATTGAAATACATTGATACATAGCCCACAGTCTCATTCAACGTTAAAGACGGCGCGGGGGACACTTGGGAGCACCACCCTTCGCCCAAACCTGATCGAGTGGCTGTTACTTCTACTAGGCCTTGGGTTTCGAAAACCCCAGGAATAAGATGAACTCATATGGTCAACTATTAAACTGACTATCCATGAGCTTCTTAGAGGAAGAGTCGGAAACCATTCACTCTCAACCATTGTTAGCCCGTCGATCCAAGGAGTCGCTGACGTGCTGCACGCTTCTTCCAGCATATCCGTGACGCGTTCTGCCTGTCAGCATTGAGATCCAAACTAGGACGGACCATCATAAGGACTTGTCTTGTCAGACTGATAATTAGGAAACAATCCCCTTCCAATTCCTTCTGAACGGGGGTGTCATCCAAAAGCAGCAATGCATGGACTTGTTTTGCGTCCACGTAAGGATACGCAGGTCTTCCACTTGAATTACACGTCCAAGTAGTGTTGGATTAGAATTCATCGGTAGCTGTTTGCTCTACACGGTCTTAACGAGTTGACATATTTTTCCGTTCTCGATCTCATCACATTCTGAAATAGAAATCATGAGAAGGCAATGTGATAAATGCAAATAAAAGGGAACGGAGCCCTTTGTCTGTGTACAGAGGCCGCGATAGCATCAGACAACGGATTGTTGGTAGCAAATAAGGCGTGGTGCGACAAGAGAGCCAGGCCGACGAAATGGTGGCAAATACAAAGTTGTTTAGGCATGTTGTGAACGTTCAGCTTCCAGCGCGTTGTTAGAGTCGACTGGTAAAGCGGCGGAAATTTCAGAGGATAAGAGGCCGATGGCCAACATCAGTGGAAAGCATTAGGATACGCGTTGGATTACTGTTCAAAGCCTCAGGTGAGAGAGAGCATTTGCAAACACATGGCCCCTAATACGATGCACTGATTGAGGGACATCACGCTGGAAAATCAATGGAAACGGAACCGCTGGGCTAAAGAGAGCTAGGGCAGTAAACACCACCTAAGAACTCTAAATAGGCCTGCCCTGGAGTGCATGGGAAGAACCAATGTGCCCGAGAAAGCCGGCGACGAGGTGGAATTTGGTCGAAGTCTGCTGGATCATTGAAAATGTCCGCCCCCAAGCAATCAAGTGAGAGCCCCGAGAGTACACCAATGTTGACCTCCGTCATTCCCCTGATTGATCGTGCTGAAATGTACGGGCTAAGGGTGAAGGCGCCGGAATGACCCCGCCCCATTGCGCACAAGCGAGAGTTGATCCAGCGAGCTATTGGGCACAAGGCAGCTCTGAGGTGTGACAGTGACACATCTCCCCTAGTCCTCAGCGCCTGTGTGTGATAACATGTCATGAACAACACTGGAGGGCTTCTGATTGTGTCTTTAGCATGTATCGCTAAAGCATCGAGCGGTTACGGCTGCAAATTGCAAGTGCTCTGGCGACATGCTCAGATAGCCTTTGAACCACGAGACAACGCCCACAGACAGCCAGAACTCTATGCAATGAGTTAGCATGTTTGAAGGGCAAGAGAAGCAACGGGGAAACATAATTGCTAAAGCGTGACTATTCATCCCAATAGTCGAATACATTGTCGATACCACTCGGTAGGCCGTATTGCTGGTCGACGCGGTCAAGGTACCAGTCACCGACTCTTTTATTTCATTTGTCATGTTAAACACATATGAATATGCCCCTTCATTGATTTGGTATGATTTCACATGAGACGTGAGATGGATGTTGAAAATACCAAGGAATTTGCTCGTGATGAACGGAGGCCAGGTTGTAAAAATCAAACGAGAGGTAGAGCCTGGAAGCTAAGCCTAGGCATCACTTCCATGCTTTGCTCGCTGCACTCGCGCCGCGACGATGCTCTGGGCAGCTTTGGCGGGGAGGAAGGTGCTGTGCCCACGGCGGAGGCACAAGACGTTGCTCCGCTGGGGGGTGGTTGGCTGATGAAGCCTGGTCCATCAGAACAAGAAAAATCGATGGAGGACGGGCGGGCACTCAGAAACATCCAGCGCCCAAAATTAACGCATCATGGTTGAACCTCAAAGGCTCTCAAGGCTCTCGAAGGCCAGCGCAATGTCTGGTTCGACTCTGTGGCCTTTAGGCCCCATTTGTAAGGCCCCGCCTGACCAAGGGGCCACCAGGCTTGAGGCAGGCGATGATGAATAAAATTTTTCCATTGTTCCTGGGTGGGAAGGACCCCGCGAAACAGCCACTTAGAACCCGCATAGAAGGAGCCGCCGAGTCCTCTAGATGCCTAGGTGAGGTTTTCTGGGAGGGGAAAGGCAGTGGAGGTCCCATCAGCTTTTTTTTCTGCGCTGCCTTTTCTAGAGAGGGTGGCTACAGGCGCCTTTTTTTTTTTCTTTTGCTTCCTGGTGCGCCCCCGCCCAGCGAAAAAGCGCGAAAAAGCCCAGCAGGTCACCTACTGCCGTTACTGATTGCGCGCGACGCCGGCCCCCTACATATTCAGCGCACCGCCCACCCCAGCCCCAAAATATTTTTCCACCCCATCTTCAGTACATACTTCCCCTCAGCACTCTCAACTCCAGCATCTTCAATCCCCCAAAAGGCCCAAACCACCTGAATCCACCACATCTACAATCGTGACAGCGACCATCAGCGCACTGCTACCCGCTGGAACACCAAAGCGTCCCAACAACGTTCAAACCCGCGTCAACACCAGTGAGCTAGAAGAGGAGCCCAAGCTTCAAAAGCTCCAGGCAAACGTTTCGCGCCGCGCTCATAGGAAGCCCAGCGCAGCTCCCGTCAAAACAACGGTTCAGGGCCTCAACCCGCTCACGAAGCTCACACCTAATTCAACAGCCATGCCTCGCCCCAAGAAAACGGCTGAGCCCAAGGTTGTTCCCGTGCCTCAGCAGCAGCCTCAGCTTCACCATCACCAAATGCACCAGCAGCCCATCGCTGCTATCCCCACTCCTATGATGCCCGTGCCTCTTCCTCAAGCTGTCGCACCTCACAATGTGATTCCTCAGCGCGTTGTCGACAACGACAGCTTTCTTCGCGTACGCGACTCTGTAAGTTCAATGACATCTTCTCAGGAACACCACTCCTACACCTGGCAATTCCCCAAACCCGTGGACCCTGGAACACGTTCATCACGCTTGACGCGATGAAAGAGGCTGTCAACCAACCTTCTAACTCTGCCTAATGCTTGGGCATGACCAATTATCCCATCACATCAAGCTACCGCAGCCATCCTTGATGGTATTGCGCTTGCAGTGCTGCCGCGTATGATATAGCTCTCGACGCGTTGTTTTGGGTGAAACTTCAGATCAGGCAGCAACAGTGGCCCATCAATGATTTGTCCATCACCTTGTTTTATTCTTTCATCTCTGCTTGGGCGAGTCTGTCACACAAGCAAGGCTTGTTGCTCAAGCTTCCTCTTACACGGCGAGACGCGCTACAACGGACCCATTGTATACAAATGCTGCTTGCAAGAGCTTTGACCACCGCGACTTGACAGTCGAGTTCCACCCAAGCTCTCCACTATACCTACCTCTACCCTCATTTACACATAACCATTCAACCACCATTGAAGCCTGTTTCATATGTACTAACATCTCATAGGCTGTTGGTCGTCTCACCACCATTCTTGAATTGCTTCGTTCCTTCACTGCCGACTATGTTCGACAGACAAACCTCCTTCTGGGCGAGCCCACTGCCGAGGGCTCACAGGACAATCTTCTTGCGAACTTCGAGCATGCCGCTGCCCAGTTGATCATGCCCGTCCAGGAGCTGGCCCCTCCCGTTGAGGAGAAGAAGGAGCGCAAGAAGCGCACTATCGACCCCAACGCTCCAAAGCGCCCTCTGACTCCCTATTTCCTCTACATGCAGCACGCACGATCCATTATCGCCAATGACCTTGGATCTGAGGCTCCCAAGGGCGCTGTTCAAGAGGAGGGCCAGCGACGATGGGCACATATGGGTCCTCATGAGAAGCAGGTATGTCAACCAGTGTCTCCCGCATTCAAGATTCGCCGCTAACCCTCACTCCAGGGCTGGAACAATGCTTACCAGTACAACCTTCGTCTGTACAACGCGCGTGTGCACTCGTACAAGGCCGGCAACTCCATTGCTAAGGCTATGACTGATGAGGAGGCCCTTAAGTATGCTGAAGATTTTCATGTCCCCATGCCCGAGCTTAAGGAGGTGGTTCAGACCGAGGCGCCTGCCAACGAGCAGGATGCCATCGCTGAGCAGCTGCAGCAGGTTGCCGCCGCGCCTGCCACTTCCGAGGCCGAGGAGGAGGAGACCCCTGCCAAGACTCCCAAGAAGGCTACTGGCGGCCGCAAGCGCAAGACGGCCACTCCCGCAAGCGCTGAGGTCGAGAACAAGCCCGTTGCCCCTGCTAGCCCTGACAAGAAGCGACGACGCACCTCCACCAAGGCAGCCGCCGCCGTCGAGCCTCAGGAGGAGCCCAAGAAGTCGGGACGAAAGAAGACTAAGAGCTCTTGATTTCCCAACTACTTTCTCTTCTTTTCTATAGGCCTTTTACTTGTTCCGGTCTGATACCAGTTCCCGACCAGCTTCTGAGCCGCCACGGCTTGCTAGGGGCATGATACCTTGACGGAGCGGCAGGCAGGGCTAGCAGTTCTCTATAGTCGGTGTTCAGGAAGGCACTCAGTGATCTTGGTTGTTATTTACTTTTGGGAGAATGGTTGAGACAGGCGTCAAGACGAAAAAGTCGGGAGACGTATCCATGGACAGGAGTCACAGCGGTGAGGGGCCGGATGGATACGCAGTATGAACAGCCGTCTTTACTTACGCGTATGTTTGTTTTGAGCTTGGACTGTACTTAGGTTGGCAGTTGAATTAGCCATGCCATAATGAGAGCATGATATTGAAAGAGTCAAACAGTATTGATATGATATTCCTTCATGTCCTAAATGAGTCTCATGCCTGATAACCCATACGATCAATCACAGTACTTCGTAGTAAGAAGACTACGTCTTTATTACTCCAGTAAAGCCTAGTATACATAAAACTGCTGCGTCAAAGGCAGGCTCTCAATTGGTTCCGCATGACAGGCCTGTCCATCAGCCTCAACAACATAGCTCTCCGGGTCAACATGCATTCGCGGCATGCAATCGTTATGTCTCATGTTGGCCTTGCCAATAGAACGGCACCCGCGGACGGCCTCGACGCGACTACGGAGCTTGTACGATTCCACGGCACCGGTGGTAATGGACGCCGAGGAGACGAAGAGAATGCTGGTAGAGGGTTCGAGAGGGGCGAACATGGGACGGGCGATGATGGGCTGGACGGTCGGGATGGAGGCATTGGGATCGCCCTGGTTGAGGTTAGGAGGTTAAAGAGAGAGGAGAGCTGCGTGCTTACCATTTGAGCATAGGCTATATGCCCCCCCTTCAAGATGTGACTAGGCTTTGTCCCGAACCGAGCAGGTTCCCAGAGAACAAGATCTGCAAACTTGCCTACTTCGATACTGCCAATTATGTGGCTGAATCCCTGGGCGATGGCTGGGTTGATGGTATACTTGCTCACGTAGCGCTTCGCACGCGCATTGTCAGCATCGGTGCCCTCGTCCTCGGGCAAGAAGCCTCTCTGGATTTTATTCTTGTGTGCTGTGTTCCACGTCCGCAGAACCACCTCGCCGCAGCGGCCCATGGCCTGTGAGTCGGAGCTCATCATGCTGATGGCGCCCAGGTCGTGGAGCACGTCCTCTGCCGCTATGGTCTCGGCGCGGATGCGACTCTCGGCGAAAGCTACGTCCTCGGGAATGTCCTTGGACAAGTGGTGACATACCATTAGCATGTCGAGATGCTCATCCAGAGTGTTGCAGGTGTAGGGACGGGTGGGATTGGTCGAAGACGGGAGAACGTTGGCATGCTCCACCACAGAGATAATGTCGGGAGCGTGGCCACCGCCGGCGCCTTCGGTGTGGTACGTGTGGATAGTACGGTTCTTGAAAGCAGCAACGGTCTGCTCGACAAAGCCAGACTCGTTGAGAGTGTCAGTGTGGATAAGGCACTGGACATCAAGCTCATCGCAGACGGTCAGGCAGGTGTCGATGGCAGCAGGTGTGCATCCCCAGTCCTCGTGAAGCTTAAGACCACAGGCACCAGCGTTGACTTGCTCGCGAAGAGCCTCAGGGGCAGAATCGTTTCCTTTGCCGGTGATACCGACGTTGATAGGGAGGGTGTCACAGGCCTGAAGCATCTGACGCATGTAGTGCGCTCCAGGTGTGCATGTCGTTGCGTTTGTTCCGGCGCTGTGGGTATGGTTAGACAGATTGTTACCGTATTGATCCCAAAGAAAGGGAGAAGTATGACGAACCTTGGACCAGTGCCACCACCCAACATTGTGGTGACACCAGATGCCAGAGCCTCGGGAACCTGCTGGGGACATATAAAGTGTATATGCGTATCGATAGCACCAGCCGTGATGATCTTGCCCTCTCCAGCAATAACATCAGTGCAGCTACCGACAACCATGTTAGGAGCGATACCGTCCATAACATCCGGGTTCCCTGCCTTTCCGATCCCGACAATCATGCCCTCTTTAATACCTATATCGGCCTTGTAGATACCCGTCCAGTCGAGGATGATAGCATTGGTGACGACGAGATCAAGCGAGCCGGCACCTAGTCTCCCCGTCGCCTGTCCCATACCCTCACGTAGCGTCTTACCTCCGCCAAACTTACACTCGTCACCGTAGGCGGACATGTCACGCTCAACGCGGATCCAGAGATCTGTACCTCCGAGACGGATGCGGTCACCGGTGGTGGGGCCAAACATGACGGCGTAGGCAGCCCTGTCTATCTGGAAAGCGTCAGCGAGAGCTGCATCGGCAGCTGGGTCGGGGGTGTGAGCGAAGCCGGCCTCCTGAAGACGAGTGACGATTTCGTCGGCGCGGGAGAGGTCGACGACACCGGTAGCGAGGTTGTTTCCGCCGCTGATGACACGGTTGCCGCCAAGGTCGACGAGAGTGACGGTCTTGGTGTCGCCGGGCTCGAAGCGGACTGATGTGCCCGCGGGGATATCTAGTCGATAACCATAAGCGGCGAGACGATCAAAATCGAGCTGCGGGTTGGTCTCGATAAAGTGATAATGAGAACCGACCTGGATAGGCCTGTCTCCCTTGCTCGTCACGCGCAGCCGGATCCTTCTCCGTCCTTCATTAAGCGTAATCTTTCCCTTGACCGTGACAACAGCTCCGGGCTGCTTGTCGGGCACATAGTCGTCGGTAACGATGGCTGGAAAGACATCAGCGTCGGGAACAGGGAGGAAGCTACCGTAGAGAGCCCTGCGGAGGTCGCCGTCATCGGAGCTGATGGGGTTCTGAACAGTAACGAGATATGTGCCCGAGGGGAAGGTGCCCTCGACCTGGATATTGTGGAGAGTGGTGCAGACAGAGGGAAGGACGTGACGACGACCGAGCATTGTGGAGCCGAGGGTCATGAGATCGGCGACGGTGTGGTTTCCATCACGGATGAGTTCGTGGAGATTGTTTGCTATAAGAGCCTTTTTGGTGTTTTAATCAGGGGGGTGCTTCTATCGAGCGACACTCATAGAATAAAGAAAGTCACTTACAACAGCCTCTGAGTGATTCAACCTAACTCCCCTCGCCAACCTTTTCTGAGCCAATGCTCCCAGCTGGGAGATGACAAGTTTATCAATCTACCAGTACCGTTCATTCTGTTAGTCAAACAAGATACAAGTTGTGGTGGAGAGAAAGGGAGAGGAGATTAAAACTGGAGGTTTCATTTCTTTTCCTAGCAATTACAGACCTCTTTAGGTACCAGATGCATCGTTAACGATAATGGTTTTTAGTATGGAGTTTATGATGATGGTGAGGGGGAAGGTATCAGAGAGGGGAACCCAAGAGAGGGGGGGGAAAGAATAACAAAAAAGTTTAGAAGCGTTAGAGACAAGAAAATGGTCATAGTTTTTTAATATTAAATAAGAAAGTAGCCTGGAAAATTTTTCTTTTTTATCTTTCTTTATATTATTCTTTTCCCCAACTGGATATACGTCTTTTTCCTGTGAGAGATAGATAACTGGTATTGTACTACTCCATACTTTTTGTCTTAATGTTTGATAAGGGACGATTGGGTTGGTCATTTGCGCCCGTTGTAATAGGTCTTGTCAGGGAGGGAGGTGGCTCTAGAGAGAGTATGGAGAAGAGAGCAATTGTAACAAGACCCAGTAAATTTAAACTCGTATGATGCTGTGCTTTGGTTGAGATTCCCCATATTTCCAAATGGCTTTCTATATGTCACTCTATCCATCTGTCTTTTAACTCTGCCTCCAAGGCTCTTTCGATACTTGACTCCAGCAGAGTGCCCAATGAGGCAGGTTTTTCAGACTGGAGCCGATGTATCTGTACTACATTGTAGTTACGGAGCAACTTACTGACTGTCTATATCCGAGGCCGTATCGATCAGTGACGTAGTTGTAAAGCACACGTGACCGGTCCATAGAAAGAACATGCTCAGCACTACATACACAGAAAACAACAACAAATGTATATGCTTGATGCTTGGTTTATATAGTCCCTGCCCCCCAATGCTACCATAACGCCGTTTAAATGACCCAATCCCTATTCCCATTTCATCCTTGCCTTCACTACTAGTAGTACCCAATTTGCCAATTCAATCAAGCACCAGAACTCCCAGCCAATGAGGTCTTCTATTCCTCTTCAACTTCTTCATCCCACTGCTCCTTCTCCTTCTCCATTAACTCGGCCATGTACCCAGGCTTGAAGATGGAACTGTTCGCATCCGTCGATCTCGGCACCTTACCGAGGCTCTCGTCATCAAACACTGACCCGATCGTGTCGATCCAACGTCGTCGTCGTTCCATCAGCATCTTGGTCAGATCTCCAATCCCAGGTCTAGCTGTGCCCGCGGCACCACTCACAAAATGACTGCCTCCTCCGGCGCCTCCTGGTCGCTTTGTCTTTTTACTCTTGCCCATCGTTCTCGTACGTTTTAGATACGCTGCCTGCACCTGCGAGTCGAGATCCTCCAAGATGGTTTGATATTCTTGGTACGCCATGCGTTCACGGACGAGCTCCGTCAGTCGTGATTTGCGAGCGCCATTGATAAGCATCTGCTCCTTCAGCCGGCCCTGTAAAAGGCGAAGTCTTGCTGCCACCTCGTCGTCATAATGCCCGTCAAACTCTGCCTCAAACCCTTCCTGGGGCAAGAAACCAATGTGCCTGAGTTCCTGCTTGATGCGTTCATCGACTTGCGAATACTCCAATTTCGGGTGTGACGCCTTCTTCCATGCTTCTGTTGACGACTCCGGCATGAAAGCTGCCGGTGGCCCAGGGTTAGATTTGTCATCTGGGCCTCCGTGTTCTTCACCATTGGCATCGCCATTCATACTAACATCCCCATTAGTAGCCCCGTTCGTTGTTGGCTTGTCTTCGGCCGACTGTATACGGGCCTCGGGACGAAGGGTCTGTAACAACCGCGATAACCACGGGCCAACAGATAGCTTGTCCGTCTCTCCAACATCATCGTCCATGTTTTCAATGCCTCCGCGAGGCTGATTAGGTGGGAGTTTGTCGCGGCCTTGCTGAGGTGAGTCAATCGACATGGCCCCGTCATCCTCAGCCCAAACCTCGGTGTAATGCCGCTTGCCGCGTTTAGGCATCACGAACGGTGTTACTCGATCCCCTCTCTCGCGCAAGAATGCCAGATCCTCTTCAGAAAATGGCCGGAAGAATGGTTCGACGTATGATGAAAAGGTTGTAAAGTTGATCTGACTGCTTGGCTTGGCGTTGCTAAAATCCTTGTCTGGGGGATCGCCGGCGATAACATCCGCAAGATCAGATTTGGGAAACACCTCCACAGAGTAAATCTCTTTACGTTCTTCAATAGACATGCCCGGATAGACAGGCCGTATCTCGTACACAGTAGGGTCCGGAAAGGTAGATGGATCTTGGCCAAAAGTCATAGCTTGGGGTTGCTGTCGACGAGGTGGTGCACCCTCATCTTCGGAACTCGACTCTTCCTCCTCCTCTTCCTCCTCTTCCTCTTCCTTTTCTTCCTTTTCTTCCTTTTCTTCCTTTTCTTCCTTTTCTTCCTTTTCTTCCTTTTTTGTTTTCTTGTCAACGTCCATTGCCGCGGGAGAGGTGACTTCGGCGGTGGCAGCTGCAGAGGGTGATTGGGGAGAACTTTCGCGGTCATGCTTTCGGTTTTTAGACTCTCGCATAGGTGACGACCGTTCTGTACATTGTCAGCATTATTCGGCAGTTCTTTAACAGTGTCATAGATATGTGCCCCTGCAGAAAGCAGACACGCACAACCTAGAGCAATTGGAGCCTTACCAGTATTGCCTTCAGGGGGTGCCAAAGCATCCGTCTTCTTCCTCTTGTGCTTTGGCCTCTTTCCTTCGTGTTCTCCATCCTGACCACCATAATTGTCTGGTCGCTTTTTTCGTTCGTCTGCCAGGTATCTCATGCCGCGATCATAAAAAGCGGATCGTTTCTCCATAATGTTGGTGAGACTCTTAAGCCGCTCTATCATACCATCCAGGCTCTTGGAATCAGGAACGGTCGCATTCGAGGCAGAGTGATCAACGAGATCATCGTAGGTTAGGTTACGGAAAAGAATGATCCGGGCGCTTAGGAAATCTGGATCGTAGAACTCGTGCTGTGGGAGACTTGCTGTCGCTGCCGGAGCGGGTGTCGTGTTGCGGCTCTGCTTTGACATGGCGGCTGAGTTCTTCTTGCCGGTGCCTTTCTGGCTCGCCCCGGGAGGCATCGTAGGTGTATGTGTTTAATTATGGAGGAGTAGATAAGTTGCCACTTGGGTGGGATTGAATGCACGTGGCCAGAGGCGATAGAGTTGGAGGTTATTGAGATGCGACAAATCAAACCTAAACAAACATTCACGAACAATACGGTCGATTGCGCGCGTTCCTTCCCCTTGCCCTTCCCCAACGTGCGCCAGAGCCACTCCACTTCCGTTGCGGCAACTGAGGTGACGGAGAAGGTACGTACCTCATCAAAGGTTTAATGGATGGGAGCTATTCGGAAAAACTCAGATCCGATAAACAGGCAGGCAGCTCTGAGTATCAGTCAACTAACTTCCTTGAACACCTTGGAAGTTAGTTACCAAACATCTCAGACTTTCTTGTTCAGTTCGAAACCGATGCCTAGCGGAGATAGCCAGTCAAATGAAGATGACTTGATTCTATTTATCGTTGACGATTTGCTATACACTCCAACAATACTCTCCTAGTACCTCAATTGCAGGTGGATCGATAAACGACATATACGTTTATAAAGCTCAGCGAAAGATAAAATCAACCTACAGTACAAAGACCAACAGTCGGTGGTGAACTCTTACTTCATGCTCTGGCTACGTATTTGAAGAAATCTGTCGGGAACTAACATCATCTGGAAATCTCCGGATGAGTCAAACTTGAGCTCCAATCTAACTTCGCAGGGTTGGAACTAACTCTCCCTCAACGATCGGTATAGAAGCAGGCCTATTTCTAATATCAGGTACAACCGTTTACCGCCCATATGTATGTTTCGTCTGATTGCGACATGGACACTCTAGATGAGCTTGAGCTATTCGCTCAGTGCCAGATTCCAACTCCTAGACCTGAGAACGAACCAGCCTTGGAGACTATCAAACAATACATGGATCTGTTTGGCATCAGTAAGCAGGGGGCTGTGGACAAGGTCAATGAGCTTGGTTTGTTACTGCCAACCAAGAGAGATCCGCCCAAGAAAGCATGTGCCGCAACCTACCTCGTCAAATTTGAAGGCCTACTTTCGAACCCAGAGGCTATTCAGAGCATTACCCACCTCCCCGGGGCGCCCTAGCTGGTAGTTGGTACTGGCGACATGGGTCATGAAGCCCAGTTCTGTCGAATCAACGATGAAACTCGATCCAGAATTGCTGCACACTTTGTTGATAAGCATATCGAACAAACGCCTAATTTCCTACAATTGACTCTTGCTGAGAAGAGTCTCTGCAATGACTCATACGCTCCAACGCTGAGCATTGATGCAACTTTGCCTCAAAACCGACCTAGCTCAGCGCAGTATGCTTTCAAACCAGCGCAAGGCGACTTCCCAGTCTGGTATTTCTTTGACGGACCATTGGCAGATCCAAAAAAGCTGTTTGTTATCCTTCGTTTGACACACAACCAAGAATATCACCCTTCGACTGTTCGAGACGGACGACTACTGTCGTGGAACGCTCTCACAGACGCCAATGGCAGATGTTCAGACGAGGTGTTGGGCAAAGCTTTTCTAGTCCATCATGAAGGAGGAAGAATCCATCTGATTTTCCGTCACAGGCAAGTTCGAAGTTGTGCGATGCAGTATTCGCTTCACCAGCAGTGGGGAGTTGGTACGCGGTTTGACGCTTCGATACATTGGCGGCGACTTGTAGATGTTGCCGTCGACGGAAGAAAGCAAAGAAAGCGAAAAATACAAAGAATGGGAGCAAGACAACCAGGCCTGGGTTTCACTACCCCAGAATTTCTACGCAATTCAAACCATCATGAGCAGGAGGGTCTTCTTCCCAGCGTATTCACGCACGCACGCCTCGGACGCTGTCACCAATGATACCGCTCAAACAAGCACTCGCACCCAAGTAAATCACGCACGACTCAGTTGATCCTGTCAACAACTATGGAAACATGGCGTTCGGTTCCTTTAGCATTTCATTCCATATCTCGGGTCCGTCGTTCTCCTTACACGCCTTGAGGTTGCTACATGTGGTTCGCAAAGACGCTCTGATTGGTACGTTTCGTGTCCACCCTGGGACTACATGACATGCTGCTAACTTGCACCTTGAACCAGCCAGTCGTCTTGGACCAATTTCATCCTGCAACTATCGATCAATTCCTGAGATTAGCAGAAGGGATATTGTAAATCAACTTGGGCAATGCAAGGCAATGTTCAATAAAGTACAACATCTTGCTTAAGGAATGCCAATAAACTAATCTTCGAGTACACCTTAACCCAACCTTCCCACTATGTCTCGATATATCAAATCTTCAAATCCTCCATTCTCATCATGAGACAGACCTTCTTCATCAAGCTCCACTCACATCGTCACACACAGAGCAACGGCTCCCAGCGAACGAAGCATGGCACATGTGTCAACAGAGGGCACCCTCGCCAGTTACCTGAGATCGAAGCTTGCCCGAACATGTGCTCCAGTCATTGGCTCGCGCCTCCATCATCCACACCATCTCGGGACTTAGCAAGGACCCTGGCGGCGGGGTATCATAGCTTGAAGGTGGGGGCTGGGTAGATCTTTAAAGCAACTTGTTACTGAAGAGTGCATTTGAAGCCTCGTGTGCAATGGCTTGAAGATTAATGCTCTGCTTGCGAGAGGCAGTAGCATCTCTGAATTGACTACCAATTGCAGAGCAGACGGCTTGTATACAAGGGAGTATATATCCCTTGGCTTGCCGTTTCTGTCCTTCTTCATCTGTCCGTCCTTCAACCTGATCGTGTTTACGGTTTTCAACACTGCTTTCATAGCTGACCTTTTCAACAATATTCTCTGTTGTTATACAATGAGAGAGTACCATGGCTTCTCATGTAGGCCTCCAAGCCAAAACGACCATGCCAATTGACTAACATACTCATAGGGTGGTAACATGTTCTCTTCGGCAAACGTCCATTCTCTACTGGCCGGAGTCGCAGCAGCTGCCTTGAGTATACTCGGCCTCTCTTCTCTATTCTCCAGCAAATCCGATGACGATGCCCCAAGCCTAATCAAATCCTTCTTCCTCTTCTTCTACTCATCATTCGTCAAGCCTCATCAAGGCGACTCCAAGGGCACACAGCAAGATGCCCTTGAGAGCTTCTACAAGAAGCAGGCCGGGGCTTACGATGCCACTCGAAAGATCCTCCTCCGTGGCCGCGAGGATATGCTGGCCCTAGTCTCGGCGCAGCTGCAAGCGAAGACCAAGGTCGATGCCAATTCCAAGAAGAAGAGAGTCTGGGTTGACGTGAGCTGCAATGCCCTCCCCCCCTTGTTGGTGCTGAGGAAAGATTGACTTACACAACTCAGATTGGTGGTGGCACTGGATTCAACATTGAGGCCATGTCTGCATTCGTCGACGTTCCCAGCTTCTTCTCGAGCGTATACCTCGTCGACTTCTCACCTTCTCTTTGCGAGGTGGCCAGAAAGCGATTCGAACGCCTTGGCTGGGAAAACGTCAAGGTAGTTTGCGAGGATGCTAGAAAATTCCGTCTTGAGGATTACGAGACTGGAATGGCCTCAAAGCCTGTGCCTCCAAGGTCCCCAGCCCTTAGCTACTTCGATAAGCCGCGCCCAGACTTTGGAGGAGCGGACCTCATCACCATGTCTTATAGTCTGTCCATGATTGTGAGTGCTACTGGGTCTCTAAACACAATCTGGACTTCCACTGACACAGGTTTCAGCCCGACTATTACTCAGTCATTGATTCGGTCATCTCTCTACTGGCTCCTCAGGGCATTCTAGGTGTGGTGGACTTTTATGTCCAGAACAAGGTTGACTTTGCTTTCCGAAACTACACTGGCGGCCTGGTTGATCGCCATGTCAACTTTTTGTCGCGTAGCTTCTGGCGCTCGTGGTTCGACCTTGATCGTGTTGGTCTTGAGCCCAGTCGCCGTGACTATCTCGAGTACAAGTTTGGTACTGTCCTCAACATCAACACTCGCAACAAGGGTCTTGGCGCCATCCCCTACTATATCTGGCTCGGTTGCCACAAGAAGCCCTTTTCTTCATCCAGTCTCCCTCATGAGATCGTTGAAAGAATCGATGCTCTGGTGACAGAGTCTCCTTATCTCTACCCCGCCAACCACGGCGATGCTCTCACACGAGCTATCGAGAGATCTGCTCCTGAGATCCGTTCCAAGGCCTTCCTCACAGCAGTGCAGAACCTCTCGTCCAACCTTCCACTCCCTTCCTTCTTCTACCAGAACCATCACTGGCGTATCTATTACGATGAGCAGCTCCCCAAGCACACGCAGTTCAAGGACGAGTATATCTATGCATTCACCTGGGAAGACACCCGTGTGGACGAGCGTCTTCTGAAACTTGGTGCTGATGATAAAGTCCTCGCCATCACTTCTGCTGGAGATAACATCCTTTCATACCTCTTACAGAGCCCTGCCCGAGTGCACGCCGTCGACCTCAATCCCACCCAGAATCATCTTCTGGAGCTCAAGGCTGCCTCATACACAGCTCTGCCGTACGAGGACTTTTGGAGAATCTTTGGTGACGGCAAGCACCCTCACTTCCGTGACCTTCTCATCACAAAGCTCTCCCCCCATCTCTCAGGCCGGGCTTTCCAGTATTGGCTCAAGAACACCCACGTCTTCCAGAACAGTAAAGGCTACGGCCTCTACGATACGGGCGGCTCCCGTCATGCCATTCGTGTCTTCCGCTGGATCGCCCGCATCTTTGGTCTACAGACAGTCGTCAAGCAGCTTCTCGGGGCAAAGACGCTCAACGAACAGCGTGAGATTTGGCGCCGAAAGATCCGTCCAGCACTTCTCTCCAAGCTTGTCTGCAACCTCGTCGTGTCCCAGGAGAGTTTTCTCTGGGCCGCTCTTGGTGTCCCAAAGAATCAGCTTGCTATGATTGAGTCCGACCACGCCAATTCTGATCTTGTCAAGGGTCCTAAACCAAAGGCCAAAAATTCTCGCTCCCATGCTATCTGGCACTACATGGTCAACACACTCGACCCTGTTGCCGAAGACACCCACATCGCTGCAGACAATCCATACTACTATGTCTGCCTCGATGGCAAGTTCTCTCGCAATTGCCACCCCGACTACCTCAGCCCCAGAGCTCATGCCAAGCTATCCCGTCCCAACGCTCTGGATGGCCTCCGAATTCATACCGATGAGCTCGAAGAAGTCATCGCACGCATCACGCCCGGAACTCTGACCGTTGCCGTCGTCATGGACAGCATGGACTGGTTCGACAACGGTTCCCCCGCTGCTGCTGCGCAAATCACCAAGCTCAACAGAGCCTTGCAGACGCGAGGCCGCGTACTTTTGCGATCGTCTGCTCTGACGCCGTGGTACATCAAAGAGTTTGAGAGCCACGGTTTCACACCGAAGAGACATGGCGCCAGACTTGACGGTGCTTGCATTGATAGGGTCAACATGTATGCTAGCTGCTGGATCTGCACAAAGACGGAGAACTTGCCACCGCCTACGCCTGAGATGGACCGCGCTGAGGGTGCTGAGATTAGTAGTCTGACGATTTGATGATGGCCGTAGCCAAAAATTGAGAACTTTCGTGAGGAACTGAATACAAAATGAATTTAATGTCAAATTAAAGTCAATTTTTCAAATTTGCCCGTGACTAGTTGATATGGTAGACTACTTCACGACTATTCACAAAGTATGCCGAGGTCAACGAGTTAACAAATGCGAAGATTCTGTCACTGTGATATTATAAAAACACCGATATCGATCTTTGCTTGAACTCAAAGGAAATTTCTATACAGTTGTCCGCAGTCATGTAGAGATATCTGCTCGACAAGGAATACTACTAGTAACACTCATAGTTGTCAACTTATTTCTTCCCCTCCTTTCTCCTCTTGCTTTCCCCCTCCCTTACAAACGCTACTCTCTCACATTTATGCCTTCCAGATTCGCTTGACAGCCTCAGTGATACCAACGTCATTAGTCTGGAACTCGTATAATCCAACGCCGACAGTCAGAGTAGTGAGGTTCAGTGCCCACCAGAAGAGCTTTCGCAGACGAGGCCACTCCTTGCTGGGGATGTAGTCGATGACAACCTGCTGAAAACCGGTATGGGAGTGGAGGAGGAGAACACTGGCGAGGATAGCGTCGGTGGTGGGGTTGAGAGAGCCAGCGGCGAAGGGGGCGATGGTCAGGGGGACGAGACCGGCGGCGATGAGACGATCGAAGGACCAGTGGTAGGAGCCTTGGGCGGCGTTGGGCTCGGGGATGGGGGCAGGGTCGTTGACTGTGATTATTAGCTATGTCCGTTGCTATCATGTGAAGATGGGCCAGCCGTGGAGGCGTGCACCCGGGCCATGACATACCACTGCCCTCGATGCGCTCTAAACAACAATTAGCAAAGATGATATTGGTCACTTGGGGTTCCTGCAATGCGTACGAGGTCCAGGAGGTAGAATAGCACAGTGCCGGCTAGTGTTGTGGAAAGCAGCGACGCCCATAACGCCGGGCTTAATGAAAGCGCTTCGGGTCGCGACGGAGGGGGCAGCCGCCCATCGAGAAGCTAAAACGGCCTGCCGAAGCATGGAGGGACGCACAATTGAGGCCATTTTGTTCGAGATCTCGGAATATGCTGTCACGGCGCTCAATTGATGGCTATATCGATGGGGTCTGGGGAGGGCGGGAGGTATTTTGTTTTGAGGAACGATGATGCATGGGATAATTGCGAAGCAGAGTCGGAGGCATTGCCGAGGATCTCGAATTATGTTGCTTGTGATTGGTCGGTTGCTTTCCGATCAGAGACCGTGAGCCGACAAAGTCGGGGCGCAATAATGCTTGTCCGATGGAGGTCCTGACGGAGGTTGTGATTGGTCGTTAATTTGACGATGCTTCTGCTAGGGGAATTTTTCATGATGGGACAGCTTGAAGCAATTGTACCCTCTTAGGAAGAGGGCTTTGGGAGTTTCTATCGTCAGTTGTATTCTACCTTGTTCAATTGGAAGAAGCGAAACAACTAGACTTTCTTTTTATCGGCATATAGCCAGCTGTACATCACCACCGCGACCATGGCTTCACGCGCCGCGTGCAAGTTCACGCCTTCGAGACCCATCATCCGCCCGCGATGCATCAACGGACACCGACCCCTCCTCGAATGTCAAAGAGCCCGAGGTGTTGCGCAAACACACATCGCCAAGGTCCAGGAAGGCGACGAACGGTGGAAGCAGAGAGCTCAGCAGATTCAGAATGGAGAGGTTCCCCATGTGTGGGATCTTTTGCAGGAGAGAGGCTATATCAAGGACGTGGCAGGGTATGTTATCTCGAGCGCATTTAGGGAGGGATGGGAAATACTGATGCTACTGAACTTAGAACACCGGACAGAATCAAGGAGATTATGAGGATTAAGCGGATAGGCGCCTATGTTGGTATCGACCCTACCGCCGACTCCATGCACGTCGGCCATCTCCTCCCCCTGATGCCCATGTTCTGGATGTGGTTCCACGGACACCCAGCCGTCACTTTGATCGGCGGCTCGACAGCGCGCATTGGCGATCCCACCGACCGTCTCCAGAGCCGAGAGATTCTGTCCAACTCGGACATTTCCAAGAACATCACCAAGATGCACGTCCAGTTGACGAAGCTATGGAGCAACGTCCAGCTGCTCAAGAGAAAGTACGGCTACGAGGAGGACTGGGCGGCCAAACATCATCTTCTCAACAACAACATGTGGCTGGGCAAGTTGACTCTCTATGACTTCAGCAAGAGGATAGCAAGACACATGCGGATTGGACCAATGCTGAGTCGAGATACGTAAGTTCTCATGTTCGTGCCATGGTTATCTATCGCATTTCTAACAAAGCAACAGCGTCAAGCGTAAGCTCACCGAGGGAGACGGTATGTCCTTTGGCGAGTTCATGTACCCTCTTCTCCAGGGCTGGGATTTCTGGCACATGTACAACAAGCTAGGAATCCAGATGCAGATTGGAGGCTCAGACCAGTACGGCAACATCGTCGCTGGTATTGACTCGCTCAAGATCATCCGAGACTCTGAGGAGGCTCCCCACGCCAGGATGCCTACGGGCTGGGAGCACGAGCCTATCGGCTTCACTGTTCCTCTCCTGACCGACTCATCTGGTGCGAAGTTTGGAAAGAGTGCCGGCAACGCTGTCTGGCTGGATGAGTTCAAGACGACCGCCTTTGATCTGTACGGATACTTTGTCCGTCGTTCAGACGACGAGGTTGAGCGGTTGCTGAGGCTCTTCACTTTCATGCCTCTCGAGTACATCTCCAAGGTTATGGAAGAGCACAAGGCTAAGCCTCAGGAGAGACTTGCCCAGCACACCCTTGCTTTTGAGGTTGTCTCGCTCATCCACGGCTCTCAAAAGGCTCTCCAGGAGGCCAAGCAACACGAGTTCCGATTCGGCGGCACGCTCCCCTCAGTCATCAACGAACCTCCCGAGTCATCCGGCATCATCACCCCCAACAACGCACCCAGAAGCGACATTCAGCTCCCGCGTGCCATTATGAAGAGCTCTCCCGCCAAGATTCTCCACGCAGCCGGCCTCGCCAGCAGCAGCAGCGACGCCCAGCGTCTTCTCGGCCAACAGGGTGCCTATATCGCTGCCCAGCCCGGCCAGAAGAAGGGTCTCGTCCCCGGCAACCTGTCCTGGACGCCCATGAAGGCCTGGTTCCCCGAAGAGACAGCCAAGTTCCTTATTGACGACCGCATGCTCATCCTCCGCAAGGGTAAGCACAACGTGCGCATCGTCGAGCTCATCAGCGACGCCGACTGGGAGGCCAGCGGACAGATTTACCCCGGTCAGCCCTACACCGGCATCGTCCGCAGGATGAAGGAGGAGCTCCAGAGGGAGGCCGAGGCGAGCGGCGAGAAGCTGACAGACGAGCAGCTGGCCAAGATCGCTTCCGAAAGGCAGACGTCTGGCAGGAAGCTCAAGGTGGCCAACAACCCTAACATCGAGCTGCCCAACAAGCAAGAGGTGCGGCAACGGGCCAAGGATGGCAAGAACTCGAGAGACTGAAAGTGAAGAGGAGACGCGAAAAAAAACATTTGTAAGAACAAACACTGTATACTATTGTAAATATGTATGATACCATAGACCTGGTGTAGAATATTCGAAGCTGTGTAAGAGATTCTTTCTGATTATTTATAAAATACTGCAAGGTCGCCTTTAGGAACTGGCAGTCTCTTGAGCTTATCCATAATCTCGCTGTCTGTAAGATTCTGCTCCGTGATGATCTGGTCAAAGTGATGGGTGCCATCCGTGTACTTTTGCAGAGGGTCGCCCCCAGGAACCGGTCGGCTCTGTCCAGATGCTAGGGCGGCGAGGTACTGCTTAGAGACGACGTACTTTTGCACACGGTAGAGACAGCCTTTTATAACACCAAACTGGACGAATCTGCGAACGTCGACGAAGCGCAGAACCTCGAAACCGGCATCTTGGTGTCCCTTTAGCCATTCAATAACAGTTCTCCCGGGGGCGAATGTTGACATTAGCTTGATGAGATGATAATTACTCACGCGTCCATGACCATGGGAGACATAGGCCGCACACTCATCAACCATGCCATCGACATTGCGGATAAAGTCGTGGATACCTGGGCGGGGAGCATAACAGGCTGTGAAGAAGAACATGTCAAGGAGGAGGATAGTATCGTAGTAGAGGAGATGGCGGAGGGCGGTCTTTGCGAGCTCTAGGGATACGGAAGCGGCGTGGGCGATACGACGGACATCGGAAACACCGTCAATGTGGGAAATGACTTTTTGAAGGGTGAGATCCCAGGTCGGGTCGGCAATGTCTGCAAACTTGGTCTTGGGGACGGGGACATGCCAGCCCCGAACGCGAGGGGGGTTGACGTGATGAGGGAAGAGCTTCATGTTGATAGTATTGGCTTCATCTGAGGGGGCCCATGTTAGCTGGATTTTGGGTGTTGTCCATGGGTTTTACATACCGACAGGAATCATGCATTCTCCGTAATTATCCAAGTCCTCCTTGACAATCTCAAGCAGACTACCAATAGGTCGTCTACCCTCACCACCACGACCCTCATTCTGACTTAGATACTCATTCTGCTTCTCCATCTCTGCAAATGTCAAAGCCAGACATCGGACGACGCGCTCATATGGGACCTGATCGACATCGGCGTCGAGGACGAGGCCAAAGTTGAAGATGAACTCATTGCGCTGATACTTTGTATGCGGGATGACAACAGGGTAACCGAGAACAGAGAACTTTCCATCGGGCGTGTTGATGGTCAAATAGCGGTTGCAGAAGGCCTGGCGGGGGATAATGTACTCATGGAGAACGTCAAAGTCGATGAGGGGAGGTTTTGTAGAGTTTGTGACGGGAGTGATGCAGCCGGCTGGAGATTGAGCGACTATTTTAGGGCCTGCGAAGAGACTTGTCAGTGTTTGGATGGTATGAATGGGTGTGAGGAACGACTGTACCCTCTTGGGGGAAGAATCTGGCGTAGAAGATGCCTTGGATCATGGTGGGCGCTGATTCATACTCTGTTGATCATGATGGTTTGTTTGTGCGGGTGATCAGGTTGAAGCATCAGGTCAGCTTTGAACGAGGCTGCGGCGATACATGAGTTGTGATGGTTACTTTGAATTAGAATCCCAAAAAAGATAAATGATCACAGACGGGCATTGAGTTGATGCGATTATGAGTTTAGTGAGATAGAACTATGTGTGAGAGTGAGGAAGTGTAGTTGGAGGACTGCCCCACTGTGAATATCCTGTGGAGAGACCGATGACCAACACCAAATGAACTACCCTGGAGATTAAATTCGCAGATTCCGAGCTGAACCCATTTCTTGAACATCAGTAATACCTAGCTACCCCCGTATCATGATACCAGCTCTTATTGATTGAGCGCCTCCCTTGTCCTGCATTTGTCAAGTAGCCCCTGCACACAAGCACGGACTCGGCTTTAGACTCTCAGTCAAGTTAGCCCTCCTTGACAACAGGTACTTCCAATGCAATCTGGCGATAGAAGATTATGGACGATGATGGAACGCCTTAAGCAATTACACGGCGCAGGCAATTAGAACCTGGAGGATTGTAAAGACTTGACTTAAAGAGAATGAGGGTTTATTGGATTGCTCTCTTCTTCTTTTTGAATGGTTATATTCCTGATTTATATTATTATACACAAGCAACATCCATCTTGTTCTCTTCCGTGGCTCTTGATGCTTACATCATAGTTCGAGACCGAGACCGAGACTTCCCTTTGAGACCTTCGTGTCATTTCTCCCACCCGATTGCCCCACGTCCCCGTGCGCATAGAAGCATAGAGCCTTGGGAGTGTGTCGGCAGGCAGTAACGAACGTTAGGCTGTCGCTGTTCACCAATCCGGAAACCGCCAGATCGACCGACTTTAACCTCATCAACTTAACTCCACCAACTCCAACCCGAGTCTTTTATTATTTTTACAAGCCTCGTTACACTTTGGACGCAAAATACCACTCACATCGCCCATCATCATCATCATCACGGCGACGGATTTTTACACCACTATCGACAGTCCTCTTCCGACTTTCGCCCCCTCCCTCAAACCGTATCCTCCCAACTTTCCCCTCGCGCTGCCCCTCGCCTCAACTCAACCAACTCCTTCTCTCCAGTAACGCTTGTGCACCATGGCCGACAATGCCGAGACGAGCGGCGACGCTCAGATTACCTTCAAGGTCAAGACCTCGTCGGATAGCACCCACACCATCACCATGTCCGAGGCGGCAACTGTCCTCGACCTCAAGACCAAGCTCGCGGGTGAGACCTACGAGAACATCCCTGTCGAGCGACAGCGTCTGATATACTCGGGGCGAGTCATGAAGAATGATGATGCTTTGAGCAACTACAAGATCAAGCACAACAACACAATCCACATGGTCAAGAGCGCCGCCAGCAATCAGCAGCCCGGTTCTACCGCTTCCACAGCCACTCCCCAGGCCGCCCCCATCAACATGGCCTCGGGCACCGCCAATAACCCGCTAGCTGGCTTGACCGGTGCTCGTTACGCTGGCCATCAGGTCAACCTTCCTGGACTTGACATGTTTGGCCCCGACGGTGGTGTGAGTGCGACCATAATCTAACCTTTGTGCTTTGACAACCTTGCTGATGCTGATTTCCAGATGGGCCCTCCCATGGACGACGAACGCGTCCAGCGTCTCATGTCCGACCCCAACGTCCAGCAGTCCATGAACGAGGCCCTCAACAATCCCGACTTTGTTAATATGCTTATCGAATCGAACCCAATGCTCAGGAACGTTCCTAATGCGAGAGAGATCATCACTTCCCCATTCATGCGAGACATGATGAGCAATCCTCAAATGATGAGCCAGGCGATGCGCATGCAGAGAAACATGCGAGGCGGAGAGGGTGCATTCCCAGCTCCCGGAACCACAGACACCACACCCCAAGGAGCTGCTGCAGCCGGCGCTGGCAACGCGGCAGGAGATGGCGCTCAGAACCAACAGAACCCATTTGCAAATCCCTTTGGGTTCCCTGGCATGATGGGTGGTCGACAGGGTGAGAACCAGCCCGACATGAGCCAAATACTACAACAGCTGCAGAGCCTCAACTCTATGGGCCTCGGACCCTTTGCCGGAGCTAGCCAGGGCCAGAATGCAGGCCAGACTGCCGCCGCTCAGGCGGGCTCAGACGCTCGGGGTACTACGCAGAACCAGAGTGGCGACCAGACACCAGGAACTACTACTGGACAGACGGAAGGACAGCAAAACACGTCGAGCCCACCTCCGGCCAACCCCTTTGCCGCGCTCTTTGGTCCTCCTGGAGGCGCCCAGAACAGCAGCAACAATCCATTCGGAATGAACCCTGAGATGATGCAGCAGATGATGCAGATGTTCGGTGGCGCCGGCGCCGGCTCAACTCCAGCTCCAGTTGACAACCGACCCCCTGAGGAACGGTATGTGGAGCAGCTCCGACAACTCAACGACATGGGATTCTTCGACTTTGATAGAAACGTGGCAGCCTTGAGGCGGAGTGGCGGCAGCGTGCAGGGAGCTATCGAGCACCTGCTCTCTGGTTGAGAGTGAGTGTAATCGAGACGGGACAACAGCGCCGAAGGGTTTGGTCGATGTGATTTTGTCAATGACGACGGGTATGTTTCCATTGCGGCGTTTGGCCGCGATTAGGTTTAGGAGCCATGGTCAGTTGAAGAATCTACCTGATGACTGGTAGTGATGGCTTAGCCGTTGAGAAGGGCTCGAACAAAGGGATCAGCAGAGAAAGGTTAGAGTAGAGAATCAGCTCTCTACGCATTATCAGTTATGATATGAAACATGACGATATACTGAAGACAAGAGATGATACTTGAGTGATAGGACATTTGTTAACATGGTCAGTCGACCCGTATTGTGTCGTCTATCTCTCCATCCATTAGGACACAGACCTCTGGAGGTGTGGCGTTGATGGGGCTCTATAACCCAAGAAAAGATGCCTCGGCTCATGTTTCCCTTCCCCGCGAACTACGTACGCCAAAACATGGAGACAAGACTTGAAACACCCCGGACTCTGTCTTGTTTGGTTTAATAAGCCGAACCCCAGACAGAACAAGACCTCATCTATCCGAGGCCATTTCTATAATTCACTTTCCTGACCCTACCTTTTCCATCTTCTTTATTTTATATCCCATATTCATTACATCATCAGTAGTTTGCCCATAATGCGTGGAATTCAGATCAAGGAATACGTCAAGGTATTAAACCCCTCCATCGCTTCTCATCTCTCTATTCAAATGTGTCTCTTTTTAACCATTCATAGACTCCTGACCAACTCATCGTCTCTGATCTTCCGGATCCTATTCCTTCTGATGGCCAGTATCTTGTCCAGGTCCACGCAGCAGCGGCCAACTTCTTTGATATTCTGCAGGTACAGGGGAAATACCAGAATCAACCTCGTAAGTAGAAAATTAATTTTGTCCGTGTTACTACAGAATTCATCCGACTAACTCCTATCTCAGCTTTTCCCTGGTCCGTCCTTCAAAGTCTTTTCCTTTATCAGAGACAACCAGTTTTAACAAAAAAACCACAGGGTCGCCGGCGCCGAATTCGCAGGAACCGTCATCTCCGCCCCGCGCAACAACACCAACCCCAAGTTCCCGCCTGGATCCCGCGTCTTTGGCGCATCGCAGGGCGCTTTCGCAACAAAGCTCTGCGCCATCGAGGACACGCTTCTCCCCGTGCCTGAGGGCTGGTCGTTCCAGGAGGCGGCGGGACTGTTTGTAACTGCGCCAACGAGTTATGGTGCGCTGGTCGTGAGGGCGGATGTGAAGAAGGGTGATTACGTGCTTGTACATGCTGCGGCCGGTGGTGTTGGACTCGCTGCTGTTCAAGGTATGTGTTCCTTTTCTTCACTACTATTTTTATTGATTTCATATTCTTTGAGGCTTTTGTCGGAACTGACGAGATTATAAAAGTTGCCAAGGCATTCGGTGCTACTGTTATCGCTACAGCTTCGACACAGCATAAGCTCGACATCGCAAAGTCCTTTGGCGCAGACCACGTCGTCTCATATAATGACAAAGACTGGCCAGCTCAGGTCAAGGCTCTGACTCCAAACAAGCGAGGTGTAGATATCGTTTACGACCCAGTTGGCCTCGTCGACCTCTCCACCAAATGCACCGCATGTAAGTTAACCCCCTGACCCATTCCGCTCCAAAGCACTAACAGCAAAAGGGAACGGCCGCATTCTCATCGTCGGCTTCGCTGCAGGTAAGATCGAAAAAGTCGCCATGAACAAGGTCCTTCTCAAGAACATCTCTCTCGTCGGCATCCACTGGGGCGCCTACACCTACAACGAGACCGAGACAATCGCGCGCGTGTGGGAGGGCATTATGGGCCTCGTCAAGCAGGGAAAGCTGAGGGGCACGGAGTACAAGGATGAGGAGTTTGTAGGTCTTGAGAGGGTTGCTGGTGCGCTCAAGGCGCTGGGAGGGAGGGGTACTTGGGGAAAGGTTGTTATTAAGGTACCGGTTGAGGGGGGGAGTAAGTTGTAGAGCTCGAGTCACTGATGGATCATGGGCTAGTAATGAGAGAGGTTGTTGTACGTAAAGATATCTGGAATAAGGG
>JABFEV010000308.1:0-28562 GCA_013618395.1 Fusarium domesticum | reverse complement strand
GGACGGACGGGGGACGGGAAACGGAAGGGCGCCCACGGGGGCGTAGACGGTAAATTAAAGATGGGGTGAACCCGTGAAAACCCTTGAGGGCTCACAGCGCGATCGGCCGCTGTCCGCTAGAAATATGGAAGCGCTACGGGATGTGCTCTCGGAGGTCGGGACCTTTAAGGGGCCCGTAAATTATGTCGATTCTTCCCCTTCACTATACCATCTTAAAAATCTAACAATCATTTCTGTTTTTTCCTTTATTAAGTTGTTTACCTATACGCACTTTTATTTCTTCAAAGAACTTCGGCGAGTAAGCGGGCGTTGTGGTTGCAACGCTTCCTTCTCGTACCATTGCCCGTGGCCTTGAATCAGCGAGATTGCGCACAGGTGGTATTTATTCTGGTGGCGGGTTGCTGGGTTGGTTATAAAGAGAAAAATAAATATTAACCACTGGATGGTAGGCAAAGGCAAAGACAAAAAAAATAGATGGCAACTCGATTCTTTGTCTGTTCACAATCTAGTCTTGTCTTGTCTCGATACTGAGGCAACAGTTGGATTTACCGCCGGCATCGGTAAACTGGGTCTTGTGAAGCTGAGAATATTATTTCCCTCATCCCACATTATCCGTCTTTTACTATTGTAGAAAACGTGACAATCCCGTTCATGGCTAGGGGTTCACACATGTAGATTTCCTATTTTCCTTTCTTTTTTTCTTTCTTTCTCTTTCATCCCTAGGTTCCCCCACTCTTATTCACCGCCTGTGTTTCTTTGCTCCAGATAGCCTGAAAAATCTCAAGTAACCATACCGGAATCTCTAGCTGCCCGGGCCTTTCAAAGAAAGTGGGTCCCGCCTCCCAGCAAACATCACCAGATAACCTTGTCCAATGCTTACTCGGACATGTCCATAACTCCTATATCACAAAAACCCTGAACTCATGACACAATTTTACAAGTTGAGCTTCAGAAAAGGGAAGGATAGCACACAATCCCGCAGTCTCGGAATACGGGCTCCTCGTACCGCGCAATATAGCCCAAAACAGCATGGCCGTCCTCCGAGGCCCGAAAGTGGGCGGTGCATCTTACTCTCCACCCGGCGACACAAAGAGAGGAGGAAGAAAACGCCCCGCTGTACTCCCCTCACAAGGGGTACCTATTGCCGGGACGAGTGCATATGACTGCCGTCAGAGAGAGCCAAGAGAGAGTCTTTGGCAAACATCATCAGTCCAACGGCTGGTGCCAAGCTGATCAGTTTTGTATGTACGGTCCCGTAGCTGTGTTATCCCGTAAGTAAATCCGATCGCCAGACTTTTAGTACACACGTATATTCAAGCAACTCTCACATTTCATTATCAATCTTTGGGTGCTCTCCATAGACCTCACCTGTTTTGATGCTTCTCAATCACCACATCTCATCCGGACCGGTTTTAGACAAGATTCTGATACCCCGCCTCTCCCGGCGTTGTCGGCGCGCTTCTGTCTCCTTTTGTGTCTTTCCCAGAAGACATTTGGGAAATCGCGCCTCAAGAAGCTCTTCTTGGCGACTTGAACAACGGGCGTATTTCTACAACACTCACTCTATGTATGTGTATTTGTACCTAGTCTTGTTATATTTACATTGTCACTTTCTCCTCCCACTCGGACATGCCTTGCTGACGCCTCAGCAACAGGCGCTTTTTCCGGCAACGCGAATTGCAGTGGGGCCGTCGTCCCGGAAGAAAAGCACAGTGTAACTTTGTCTGCGGAAGCACCGTGCCGTTAGTACACTCATCTCGACTTGAGGCATGAGATCTCGACATTACTAGGTACAAGAGTTTCGCTTGATCTTCCTGGCAACATGGGTCCATCAATCTGTCCACAGTCGCCGTACAATTCCTCACTCTCCAAAGATACTCCAATTTCGTAACTCCGCGGGAGCAATGGATGGACCGAGTTTGACCCCCAAACCAACCTCTTCCCACGCTGCTCCGTCTCGCACATGGATGAAGCCGGGCATGTGAGATCCTGGGCTTTGCGGGGCGAGGGGGAGGAAGCTAAAGAACGAATCGGGTTAGTCTTGTTAGCCACTGGTGTTCCGGCCGTCATATGTCGGCAGACCTATCACGTGGTCAGTACAGTTGTGAAACTGATTGTTTGTAATATTGCCACGCCGTTTTGCAACTTCAACGTCAAGTCTACATAGTAAGGGCCATCAATGTCGTGCTGTGTATCTCATCGGCGTTGGTGGCCGAGGTACATTATGAGGCTTCAATGAATTCTAAGCCTAAACTCCAACCCGAGGCTATCTTGGGTCTTCCACGAAATCGAACCCTATCATCAAAACATGTGCTCTTTTTACTTCATCTTAACATCACCTCTGACATTCTAGACCTTCTCCTCTCGCACAGGCAACGCCTTCTTCTGGCTGGCCTCCCTCTTCTCTGCCTTCTCGACAGCGGGGAGCTCCCTAATGTAGGGCAGAAACTCGGGTTCACCAGGAATGTACTTTCGGAGTACTTCAGGGACGATAAGACCATCCTCGGTCTGGTAGTTCTCTAAAATACAGCACAGCGTTCGCTCAGTTGCCGTCAGAGTCTGGGTTGTCAAAGTCAGCATGGTCATATTGTCATATGTATGGGCCAGGTTCACTTACAGCGTTCAGCGCATGCACATACTCCTTCTTGCTACCTCCCACAATCTGCTTGCTCTTTTTGTTGCCGTGTCGGATCTCAAGCTCGCGCGTTTGGTAGTCTGTGCAGTTGGAGCACGAGACCAGCTCCTTGTACTCTAACTGGAAGGGGAACCAAGCCTCAAGATCGTACTTCTTGGCCGCAGCATTGTTGAGAGCGCCCGAAACGATACCGACCACCTGGTAGGGAAGGCCAAGGGTCTTGTAGAACTCCTCCGAGTTGGCCATCATCTCATCGAAAGCTTCCCAGCTGTGCTCAGGTCCGCAGATGACAAACTGCTCGATCTTCTCAAACTGGTGGACACGGAAAACACCCCAAGCATCACGACCGTGGCTTCCGGCTTCCTTTCGGAAGCAAGTGCTGTAACCGCAGTATTTGATCGGAAGTTCGCTAGGCTGGAGCCATTCGTCGCTGTGGAGACAGGAGAGGGGCTGTTCACTGGTTGCAATCAGATATTTGTCCGAAGCCGTGTTGGAGCCGCCCTCTGAGACTCGGTACAACTCCTCGTCGAACTGAGAGAGCTGAGCAGTCTTGGCCATCTGCTCGCGGTCAAGCATGAAAGGGGGTTGGTTAGGGGTAAAGCCCTTGTTAAATAGGAATGAGGTGCCGTAGTTGATCAACGCGAGGTTCCTAGTTACGTTTAGTTCCCGATGTCCTGCTCCTCTAACTCTGACGCTTACAAGAACATGCCGTAACCAGTCAAACAGTAGCCTCGGTGGCCGACCAGCTTGACTCCTCGCACGGGGTCGTAACCTCCAATTCGCAAAAGGACTTCATGGTGGGAGAGAGTAGCCTTCTTGGTCTCGTCGAAACCCTCAGGCTTCCAGGTTCGTTCGATGGTGTTGTTGTCTTCATTGTCGCTGACGTGTACCGACTTGTGAACGTAGTTTCCAACAAGCTTTGCCTTGACTCGGAGCTCAGCATTCTTGGCAGCGGCAGCATCCTCCTGGGCCTTCTTCTGCTTGGTCAACTCCTCCTTCTGCAAAAGGAGCTCAGTCGCATCCTCTTTAGCTCGCTTCTTCAAGCCAATTTGCTTCTGAACGGCGTTTATTTCGGTACCGATCGTGGTGACACCGTACTGGGCTTCCATTCGTTAGTATTCCCTCTACTAGTTGTAGTTTTCCAACTTCTCATCGTGACTCACTCTTTCGAGCATCCTGCCACAGGGCGATAACCTCGTCGACAAGTTCAACAGAAGCATGTCGGCGACGTTGGCTTTCTCTGATCGCCTCGGGGTTCCCTCCGCGCTCCTCAATAAAATCCTCAATGTCCAACATTTCGGTGGTTTCTGTGGTACGATTTTCGCTCCAAAGGTTCGTGAGGTTTGTTGGCCGATTTTTTAATCGCTGCCCTCGATAGCCACAGGAAGGAGGGGGAGGGGTAACAAAACGGGGTCATGTGACAGCGTTTGGAGGGGTCGATTCTCAATGTTGAAAGCTGAACGATGCCCGACTTAATCACGTGACAGAACTTCATGGTCTCTATGTAAGATAGATCTCACTTGTGATCTGACTCTTTTCATGTTAATTCTAGCCGAATGACCCGCGAGCCGAAGCAAGCAAGTGGGCAAATTGTTTTATTCACATATTGATATGAGATTACGGTGAGCTGATTGTCAGCCTCTAGTGAAGGTTGACGCGGAGGCTGCTTTCTAGTCTTTCTACATCTAAATATCGTTTAGTTCGTTTAAATGTATATGCCTCTGGTAGGTAGCCATTAACCTACTTACCTAGTTCAAGAGACGCTTTTTGAGAATTTTGCCCTGTATCACTTTTCACGAGACAGTATTTTTCTCTTTCGGTATTTAGGTACTTTCCGCATGATTAAATCTCAGTTCTATCGACGTAGCTGGATTACTCACTAGATTGCTG
The DNA here is from genome assembly GCA_013618395.1 of Fusarium domesticum. NCBI lineage: Eukaryota > Fungi > Ascomycota > Sordariomycetes > Hypocreales > Nectriaceae > Fusarium > Fusarium domesticum. Next base: position 24,037 of record JABFEV010000308.1, on the reverse strand, counting down.
GTGAATTATGTGAGAGAATAAAGCATTTTTAATTAGGAATTCCTATCTAGAACCCTTTTCCCCACTGGAACCACCGAGACTCTGCTATAGATAAGCGCCATAATAACGCCTAAGAAATTATCAGATACTAAGAGCATAATACTAGTAATAAGAAAATATTAAGAAATACTAGAGAATCTTTAATTAATATTAGAGAATATTATATAACTATGAGAACAACGTAACTATATATATCTTCCTACTCGGGACTTAGTTAATTAATGGGAAGGGTGCTGTGTGGGAGTTCCCTCGTGATTCTTGTAACCGAGTAGAGAATCCGCGATGTGGGGTATCTCCAAGCTGATGTTTCTCATATTATACTATGAATTTGGTACTTTGGTAATAATAGTTACAGCTTCTTTTAGAATTTGCCTCGACATTTCGTTATCGACAAAGTTAAGAATATGAGTTGCTGCAATTTAGCTTCTGATAATCAGTTTAACGTAGCCTGCGCTTAGGGATGTTCATGTGATAAATTCATACCACCAGCTCCTTCTGCCTCGTCACAGTGGGTTGTACCTGTTTTTGGGGACAGGAATTGTTGCCTAAGATAAGCCACATGAGGCTCTCTCCGCAAGGCACTTTGGCAAAAAAAGCGTCCCTGGTCGATCTCCACTCCATCGTTACTCAACGTTGCAATTTGTGAATCCCTAAGACAGAACACCCACCACCAAGCCCCTGACAACATGTCGGAATGCGCCGGGACTAACCTAAAGCCCTTGGGAAAAGGAAGACAAAATGTCCTCACAATAATCGTGGACGGTGAGCAATCAGATGATTGACAAAGCTGATTGAACGATGCTCAGAACTATCAGATACAATTACACACATTGCGATGAGGCGCAAGGATGGAGCACAACCGCCGAGCTGGACAGCCCAGAGCTACGCGCCAAACCGATTCTGGTAGACCATCAGGGAACCCTGGCGGCTGACGACCATGCTTACAGCACATTGTGTCCAGTGTATTGGTCAGTTGCCGTCCAGTATCTGCAGTAGGATCAATGGTGTATCTACTCCAGCCCCCAGAGATTCTCGTCCTACTGGTATAAAAGCCTCCATGGAGCCGCACGCGACGTTTCGAGGCCGTTTCGAACAATCACAGCCTCACCCGCCGGGCGTCCAAAAAGCAACGTCGTGACGTTGTGCAACAACGCTATGATGGGCTTCGGACGACATAGAACAGATAGCCCGCCGCTGAGCATTGATAGCAAGGTGAGGAAAGCTCCACGTACGGGTATTGAATACCTTATCCTTCGGTTTCGCAATAGCTGATGCGATCCTCAATCAATATAGATGTCGATGGAGCAAGATGAGCATCGCGAATACATTCTGAAAGAAATGTACATCCCACCAAAGCAGGATTCATCGTCGAGTGATCAACATGATATCGTCGAGTAAGCAGATATGTTCGCATGGTAAGATGCCTCAATACTGACGTGAGCTCAGTCTCGTCTTTGTGCATGGGCTAGGAGGAAATCTCCGAACCACGTGGAAAGAGGTGGGAACCACGGAGCCATGGTTCACCAAGCCTGAGTTTCTCGGTCGTTTACAAAGCTCAGTTCGTGTCATGTCCTTTGGTTACAATGCAAACCGATTTGGAGACGTTGCCAATACTCGAATCATTCACCATGCCAACGATCTTCTTCGGCACCTGGTACTGAAGCGTCTGGATAACCCAGTATGTGCCTTGGCCATCAACAATTGAACTGCCACTGACTGTTGATAGGGTCGTCCCCTCATATTCATAGCACATAGCCTGGGTGGGCTGGTTGTTAAGAGGGTATGTGCATGAACTGTTGATTGACCGAGTTTTCTGATTATCTGTAGGCTATACTACTCTGTGCAACTAATGATGATTGGACCGCGATCAAAAAGTCAACAAAGTCAATCATTTTTATGGGAACACCGCACATGGGGTCAGAAAAGACCGGAGATCTTGTCTTGGTACAGACGCTCGCATCTCTTGTCAAGTTACAGGCACCCGTCGCGACCAACCTCACCAAAGAGCTCCGGACATTCTCTACGACAGTCCAGGACATTAATATGGAGTTCACAATCGACGTTCATCGCTCAATTGAGCTTCTGTGCTGTTATGAGTCCCAAGCGCAGCGACTCCCGGATGGCACCAAGGAAATCGTGAGGCAGCCTCCTCCTACCTGTCTGCAATTCCAATCTAATCGCCCCAGATTGTACCACAATGGTCTGCAGTGCTTCAAGGTGTGGAGCACATCGACCTACATTGTACACACTCAGCACTATCCAAGTTCAGCTCACCGAACGAGCCAAGATTTGAGTACTTTTGGGGGGAAGTTCAGCGACTGGTCAGAAAGGCAGCACCACCACTTATCAAGCCGCTTAAGAAAGTACCAACATGGACAGACGAGGATGTACAACAGTAAAGAGCCCTGACTTGCAAGACGATATCCTGGCTAACAGACAAGACCTGCTCCTCAACAACGTCAACCGTCACTGGCGCGGAGGCGTACAGATGCAGCGCAGCAAGACGTCAAACCTTCAAGAGCCTCATTGAACCGACCAGGCGAAGAGGAGAAGGTGCAAGAAGCTCGAAACCGTACCAAAGTAGAAAACTCTACGCAGAATGAGAATATGACATCGAAGGAGCCCGGTGAGAAGCTCGAAAAGATAGGTTTGTTCCACAAATCGGCAATGATGGCTTTTACTGACCTTGTAAGATCCTCGGGAAATCCAGGATTTCATTCGACAACTCAGAGATATCACCCCGGAGAATAAAGGACTTGATCGAGAACAACCTCATCTGAAAACCTGCAAGTGGATTCTCGAAGACCGAAAGTTCCTGGATTGGAAGAATAGCGACAAAGGCGGCTTGCTTTTCATCACGGGAAGCCCTGGCTGTGGGAAGTCCAACCTTGCCAAATACATCCAGGGCATTATGGAGAGCCCAACGAAAGCAAACGTAGAGGACTTTCTTGTCGTGTCGTTCTACTGCGATAGTTTGGAAAGCTCACGCTCGAACCCTCCGATTCTAGACTTGATCGTCAAGGCTCTTCTCGAAAAGCAACGAAGTCTCACCCGGGCGGCAAAACAGAAACTCCAGTCCCTCTTGGTGCCGGACAGGCAGAAGACGCATTCAATATTGAGACCCGAGGGCGAAGCTCGCTTCTATCACCTAATTGAAGTTATTCAGATACTCGTGATAAATACCACTGGAGCTCCTGCATGCCTCATCATCGATGGCCTTGACCAATGCGAGGATGGGTTCATTCTTAGGCTCCTCCGTGGGCTGGACACAATGTTCCGACGCGAAGAAACTACACCTCTGCTCAAAGTAGTGTTTACATCGCGAATGACTGATTCGGTACGCGGATATGCTATGAAGAACCCTCATATCGGAATGACTACCGAGCTGGTGGAAGACGACATTCAGAGGGTAGTCAGTGAAGAGGTTGAACGCATCATCATGGCCAGGCAAATCAAGACTATCGGAGGTAGTTCTGTGTCGGCCGTCATTGTTGAACGATCCAACGGTAGCTTTTTGTTCGCTTCCTCTGTATTGAAAGAATTATGGCACATCAAAGATACCGGCGCCAACTCGGTCTTCACAATGGTCACCAGCTGCCCACCGACAATGGAAGCAATCTATCAACAGGATATGGAGCGCCTGAAAGGCGAGCGGCCCGACCTGTTCAGGTTGATTCAGTTCCTCTGTGTTGGGAAAAGGACACTGTTTATCCAAGAAGCCCGAAATGTGCTTCGTTTGCACAATGCAGAAGTTACGGATAACTATGATGTAGTTGGAGATCTCAACAGGACATGCCCACGACTCGTCAAGTTCGGTGGCGAAGGCACGGTGGAACTTCTACATCAAACCCTATACGATTTTATCACCAACACCTACGATGTGAGCGAAATCCATTGGTGCTTCGCCAAGACCTGTCTTGACCATCTCTGTCGGGTGGACTGGGTGGATTGGAAAGACCTCAGAAACTATCGCGACAGACGGGTAATTGAAGACCGACACCCATTCCTCACATACGCCAATGCCTGGATGGGCTATCATTGGAAACAGTCTGGTGAGGCGAGTGCCAAGCAGGCATGGGAAATCTGGGACTTCCTTTGCTCGCCTGCTGGAGTGAGAATGCGAGAGTACGGAATTCCACTTTCTCGAACTCGAGGGCCACCAAGTACCTTCACCTCGCCGTCCAGCAGTCGCTCGTCCTCACCAACCCGAACATTACAACTTTCATTACAGAAACGATTCTTGGTATGGCCAGATCAGCCTGCGAAACATGATTCAAGTGATGCTTCATCAAGTACGTCTGTGGATGAAGCAAGGAGTGTCGTAGATGATGGCACAGTTGAGGCCAGACTCAGAGACTTGACGCAGAGAGGTCTACCCTGGGGCCCATATGACCGAACACCGAAACCGCCTCTAGTCCTCCTGACCCAGTGGGATTTGGATCATGTCATCAAGGAATTGTTCTTTGAAGCGTTTGAGTCCTCCCCAAGACAAGTCTTTCGCAGGCTTCTTCGCTCAGTGCCTTACATCTCGTCTCGATCGGTTCACAATACTCCGCAAGAATTCAGGGCAATGATCAACCGCGTGTGGGAAGGTACCACAGCTGTTCATTATGCTGCTGCTCAGTATGGGAGTGCGTTGAGACTCCTACTCCCGTTTGTAAATGATATCAACTTTCCGGACGACGATGGAGCAACACCACTGGTTTTGGCTGCGGCTTCTGGCGAGATCGAAGGCGTCAGAGCTCTCCTCGAAGCTGGCGCAGAGGTGAATCATGTCGACGAATGGAACCAAACTGCCCTCTACTCAGCCCTACACTCGAAGTCAGCGGAAGTTGTGAGAGCACTGCTTGATGCGGGCGCAGATGTGAGCATTCTCGCTAATTCTGGATATTCACCTCTCGAGGTCATCATCAGTAAAGATCATCCCGAATATGCAGAGATCCTCCTCGAGTATTCGCCAGATCTCAAAGCTCCAATGACCACGGGACAGCCGCCTGCCTTCCTTGCAAGCGGGATAGAAAGCACGAGTGTACTGGAGATGCTTATCCCACTAATTGATGTTGATCAGGTGTGGAACGGCGATCGTCTACTTCACAAGGCATGTTGGAGTGGCTGGGAGGGGGTCGTCAAGAAGCTCATCAAGCATCGTGCCGACTTGAACGTCCCCCCTGAACACATCCCTAAGGCTACTCCTGTTGCAATTGCAGCTGAGAATAGCTGCCATGCTGTCCTAAAAGCCCTGTTGGCTGCTGGCGCCCTGTTCGATGCCCCGAAACCAGGGATGACCGGTCCCATCCATATCGCAACAAGCCGAGGGGACGTTCAATCCGTCACCATGTTGATACGTGCCGGGTGCGAAATCGATGCATTGAACGAAGCGGACAAAACTGCTCTCTGGATAGCTGCAGACGCCAACCAGATGGAGTTGGTGAACCTTCTTATTTCCCTTGGAGCTGACCCTAATTTACCTCGGTCCGAACCACCATTGCTTGTTGCCGCCGATTTGAGCAATCTGGAAATGGTCAAGGCTGTACTCTCGGGACCAACCACACCCAATATTAACGCCCGAGGCGAGTTGAAAGAGACGCCTCTGGGCATAGCCGCAGGTCGGAACAATGTGGAGCTGGTCAGTTATCTCATGGACCGTGGAGCAGATGTCAACCTACCCAGTGGTACTCGAGGATTCTCGCCACTGCAGCACGCGACGCTCTCCAGGGACGAGGCTGTGATGCTTAAACTTCTCAAAGGAGGAGCGGATACTACCATCCAGCGCAACGGTGGCCTCCATCCCTTCCACATTGCGTGCGAGATGGGCTTCATAGACTTCATTGAGGCTTTCTTGGAGGCTAACACTGGTGATGCCAAGGAAGTTGTCAACCTAGACTGGGGCGTATACAGAACTCCTCTATTCATAGCTGCTCTCCGGGGCCAGCTGAGAGCTACCGAGATACTGCTTGAGAAAGGAGCGAACCCCAATCACAAGACAGATGACGAGAGCAGCGGCGGCAGAAAGATCATTCATGCAGCAGCTCAAAGCGGCAAAGTCGACGTTTTTGAAATGATTCTGAAGAACGTCGCCGAACCAGACCTAGAAATCAGGGACAAGACAGGGCGGACCCCCCTAGTCTTTGCTTGCGAGGCGGGCAGCGAAGAACTGGTTGAGCATCTACTGAAACAAGGTGTTTCATCCGATGTGGTGTTGGGCACGGAAGAGAACGTTACTTCTAGTATCGTGATTGGAGGTTCTGCAAAGGTTCTGAAGCGAGTCCTGGAATACAACCCTGGACTAGACACCGACGTTCCTCGTCCCATGAATAACAAGACACCATTGGTACTTGCAGCAACGTTCGGCAGTAGCGAAATTGTTTCCATATTGCTAGATCGAGGCGCGGACATGAACAGGCCATGTCTCTCTGGAGAAACAGCGCTCATCAACGCGATCATCTACCGAGAGAAAGGGACACTTGAGGTCTTGCTCAAGGGAGAGGCTCTAGACATCGGAAAACAAGACGCCCATGGGAGAAACGCACTGCAGATAGCATTCCAAGCAGGAAGCTATGCGATGGCCGGAATGATATGGGCTACGATCAAGGACCAAGCGACTGAGTCGATGCTTCTTGCAAACAGGGACATGTTTGGTTATAATACCTTTGATCTCCTGAACATCGTCTGCAAAGAGTTCAGTTATGCCGAATGCATTGAGCGAATCCGCCGAGACGCGCAGCTTCTTCTTGATGAGTTCGTGGACCGAGGTCCAGTCTGGGAACGCCTAGGCAAATGCTTTCTCCAACTCGACATGTACAGCTTCGCAAACGTTGGCTTTCAGCGCAACGTGGTCTCGAGAAAGAGATCAGGGCTAGCGCCTGAACACCAAGTTCACTGCCGCCTGTGTCTCAATTTCATAGAAACGGTTCGCTACACTTGCATGCACTGCTGCACCACAGATCTATGCGACAAGTGTATCATGCGATACCCTAAGCTAGGCTTTCGCATGAGGTCATGCCAGTTTCACGCCTTTTACCCAGTCCCGCTGCCCACGGAGAAGGTCATAGAACCACCAGAATATGACGACAGTGGAGAGTTTCTAGGTCTGTCGCCAATATATGAGGTGAGTGACAGCGACAAAGACGAGGTACCATGCCTTGATCTGTTCCTTGGAGAACCTGGTTCGCCTGAGTATACTATGAGAAAGGAGGTCAGAGCCTTGGCCGAAGAGCATTTTATCGGCAAGAGTGACGGTCCTGCCGGACCAGATCTCCCTGTGCCCGAGGAGAAGGAAGAGAGACCTATGTCTCCCAGATCGGATTCCAGTGACAGTGAGTCAGAAGAGGAGGACGAGGAACCCCCAGAGGCGCCACTGTTACCACCAGAACCACTCGAATGGGAGACCCCGACAGAGTTTCAGTTGAGATTCTTTCTCGACGCTGTACTGCAAGTATTCACAGTCGATCAAACGCACTTTGAACTCCGGCGGTGGGAATGGCCTAGAGGACGATGGGATCTGAGGCTCAACTCTGACTGGGAAGCGCAGAGCAAGAAGAAGGAATTCGAGTCGCTTATCCTCAGACCCCTTCATTCAAGGCTCCCAGAGCCTCTTGCCCCCAAACTGGAAGTCTACGAGTATTTGTCTTCTCTGGCGTATCTCTGGGCATTCCGGCCTGCTTATCAATTCACTACTGGAGTGTCGTTTCTTGTATTCCAACAGAGTGCAGCCAAGAAGATGAAGAAGCTCAAGAAGGTGGCAAGCAAAGTGATCAAGCCGAGCAAGAGAGTGGGGGAGGTTGGGTCAGATGTTGATGAGTGAGTAAACTATAGCTATGGTCTTGTGCTCTTTTTCATGATAGAATCAGGTACTTTATTGTAAAATTAGGTATCCATATCATTCTTAGGTTTAGGCTTATCGGGCAGTCAGTATTAAGGTGTGGTATGAGTATGAATAGTAAGACTCGTGAACAACGCTGCTGCTGCCTCTGAGGGGAGGCGTGTTCAGGGGTACATGAATGCATGAACAATAGCGTGGAGTTTCTTTTGGATCTGAACAAGCATCAGTGTAAATTACCCTCATTGTGGGCTTGAGAACAATGCATCAGCAGACTAGCACAATGCGGCGCAGAGCCACATACAAAACTCACCAATGTGCAGTCCATTCAACGAAGTGATGCCATCGCTACTCCACAAGAACTGACAGCTCCTGACACTGGCGAGAACTGGCACTCCCCTGAAGACTAGATTCGACCTCCTGATCAGCTGCGCATCATATTTGTTGTTATTGATTCACCGTAAACAGCATGAGGCTACATTCTGCAACTCCTGTTTACATTCACCCTTTGCCAACATCAACTCATCTCTCCTCACTTTCTCACGCTAGTCACAACCTCATTTTCTCATAAATCGCTGCATATTCTCTTTCAGCTTTGTATATCGCCATCAACGCGAAGGAGGGCTCCCTACTATACGATATCACGAGCAGACAAAGTCACAGTCTCGCGCTTGCTCCGCTACCTTCTCACGACCTCTTAGCATAAATATTCGTTTTTCCTACTTCGAGACCGACGATATCGATCTCAATAACAAACGTTTTACGGATTCAACGCGTATAAAAGGTATTTGAAGCTTCTTTACATCCCCGGGCCCTCTTACATAGCTCGTTGAACGAGATATTCTACTCGAGTACTCTGATTCTGCCGGTTCTAGAGGAGGCTAATCAGTCGCGTTACGCGCAAAACAGACACTTTCAAGCTTCTCCATGGCTGTGCCTGACATGGACTCCGGGTGGGATGCACCGCTTGATCCGGAATCAATGTTTGATTATGCTTCGAGCTGCTCCTCTTCCTATTCTGGCTCCTTACACTCAACTTCTTCCATGTCCACTGACAACCCCAACTCCTTCATCGTCTGCGTCGCCTGCAAGGCCGAGCGTACAAAGGACAACCACCCCCTGTACTGCGGCCCATGCGGTTTCGTCAGCGGTCGTTGGGAAGCCTGCTTTCACTGTGGAATGTACCTCCCCTCTGTTGGGTTCCGAGACTACTGCACTGACTGTGTTCCTCTCTTCCACGGTGAAAAGGCAGAGTACACATGGCCTCCACAGTCCCATGACGAAGAGAAGTGGGTGGTCTGTCGACGATGTGCGAACAGAGCGCCGCAGAGCCAGACTTGTCAGATTTGCTGGCCTGGTTCTCGTGATCCGTTGAAGGGTGAGTTTGTCGCCATTGGGAGTTTATTTCGTTCCGATGTCACGACCAACAAGCTTCCCCGTCTCAACTCTGGTCCACCGATGGCTAGGACTCTCCCTACGGATACATACAAAGAGAAATTTGAGTGGCCGACAAAGCGTCTGCATCAGAAAGAACAAGCCGCTGTGATGAGCATGGGTCTGGACGACTTGGCCCTCACTCTCGAGGACGAAAAGAATCTCGAATCATCGTCTGAGATGGAGAGCTTCGTTGAGCAGATGAGTGAGTGGAATATGTTCTACCACCATCTCCCCGAGCAAGCTGAGCAGCCTCTTCCCAGACAGGTCACAGATGCGTGGAAGAAGGATTGGAGAAAGAAGGTGGAGAGTGACGGAGGATAGAACCCTCAACCTCTTCACCAGCTTGGCCTGGTCCCAGATCACGGCTGTGATGTATACGGCCAGTATACCGGTGTTCCTGTGCGAGACTCTGGGGGAAAGGGATTGATGGGACCACCACCGCTGCCCAGGAGGATCACCGACGCTCGTGGTACACGCGACAGAAGCAACCAGAAGAACTCGGTCCAGGACTATTCTCGACCGAAGAGCACTCTCGAACCGCCAGTGAACGACCCTTTCCTCCACAATTGTCTTTCATTTAGAGGTGTTTCTCGACAGGCTCAAGCGTTTGCCCTCGAACACGTCGCGATCCCTCGGCAGGACATCAATTTTGCTTTCGAGAAACACCGTTTCAGAGAAACTGAGAGGCAGGATATTGCTAGTCAAGACTCGCATGCCGAGTATGGCGTTCTTTTCACATACCCAAGCCACAATTTCGATACCAACGACTTCGAGAATCAGCAGATACTAGGCGTTGGGTTCAATAATGCGGTTGCTGGGGACTGGCTTCAGGATGGTGGTGAGATGGAAGACGTAACCAGCCGCTATCTGGAAGTTCCCGACGACCTTGATCTAAACACAGATACGATCCAGCACATGAATGACTTTCCACGACCAACTACTCCTCAGCAGCAACCTCTCGGGTATCCCATCAACAACCCCATGGCGGAAGCAGGTCACGCACACCAAGCTGTACAGATCGCCAACATGGATTATCAGAATAAAATGCCGGGCATTCAACCTAAACCCGAGTTTCCAGACCTGACTCTCCCCGGCCTTACCTTCCTGAAGCATCCCGACATACAGGGCTTTCTCCAACAGGTACCCCTGCCCTCGATCTGGGATTGTAACCTGCCCGCCTTTGGGCCTGAGCCCGTACATTATGCTACAGATGACAACTCTGGGCAGGTTGGGGATGTTGAGTTCGGGTTGGAGCCGGAGAGAACAAGTTGGCTTATGTCGGAGTGCTATTGAGGAGGGTCTTGGATCAGGATGTGGAGGACTTTTACATCTAGGGGATCGTCGTCACCAGTTCGCACTACTGGCATGCTTTTTTCTTTTCTTTTTCTCATTTGCTGCATATATTGAGGTAGTTCGAGATTGAGGCCCCTTTAAAGGATCATTTAGTACGAATCAGTAACGCTGTTATTTCGGTCAACTAGGGGGGGATGTATAGTAGACAGACGGAAATCGAGAATCGATAACGGGGATTCAAAGTGTTTGGTAAAGTTGATTGTGTTGAAATATGAAAGAATCTTGCTATTTGCAACATGGTCTTTTCCTAATTGCACCACAGCAACCTAATAATATAGCTACTACACATATGGTCTGATGGTCTAATTCCAATATAAAATAAAATCTTTTAATATTAAACCTGGCTTCTTATTATGAAACCAGGTCTCTTATTATCAAATCAGGTAGACTCATCGTTTAGCTGCATCAGGGGTTCTACTATTTTTTGGTTTGGGCTTATGGTGCAAATAGCATCATGGAAGGTGTGATACGAATAGCAAGACTTGCATGAAATGTAAGACTATTTAGAGAACAGGGGGGAAGTATGACGAGAAGAAACAAAGAACCAGGCAAGAAAAGTAAATCATGAAAATCATCTCCAGATGGCAAGCTAACACTCTTGTAGAGATTCACCACTCGGCACCACAACAGCATACTCTAGCTCAAGCTTCACCGCCTTACCCGGGTTCAGGATAACCTGCCAACAAACCTGGCCACCCTTCTTGAGGGCCGCCGTCGCCGTACCCCATTCTCTATCATCGTTCGTCTCCCGTCCGGGCTCACCGGCCGCCAACTTCGGACCGTCGAGAACAAGCCCCTTGGGGTTGATTAGGTCAACGCGAAGCCTGTCATCCTCCGAGACGGGGACCTGGTCGAGGACAAGAATATTGGAGGGTCTGGCAGCCGAACCCCGCGTGTTGTGCACTGTGACGGTTCGGACGTAGACTGAGCTATTGTCGCGGAGGAATATACCACCCGAGATCCTGCGGACGTCAGGCTTAGGGTAGAGAACTCTGATGGCAGGGTCGACGCCAAGATTCATGTTGAACATCTCTCCAGAGCTGCACCTGGGGATACTAGCCTGGCCCATGAAGCTACCGTCGAGGGTTAGGCTAGCAGGGCCCTTGAGAAGGGTCAGCTTGCTGTTGTTCTTGAGTTTGGCCTTGAGATGAGCGGTAGGTTGATACTTGGCAACAATGGTGTGACTGAAGAAGACGTTTGTGAAATTGATGCGGGCGACTCGTTGCTTAGAAGCAGTGAACTTGGGCACTAGGGTTTTGCGTCCGGGAAGGTCATAAGCCGTCGTGAAGCCGGTCTCTTCGACGAGGGAGTCTTGGAACTCGAGTGATGGTTGCACGTCAGACGACAAAAAAGCATCAAAGTCAAAGTCGGCGAGAATATTTCCAGGGCCGAGGTCCAAGTTGCCAGGTAGTGGCGGAGCTGCCATAGGTTGAGATCGTAGTTGTTGTTGCATTTGCTGATGTGGTCTTGCCATGGGCATCTGCGCTTGCATTTGCGTTTGCATCTGCTGCATTTGCATTTGTTGGGCCTGCTGTTGGGCCTGCTGTTGGGCCTGCTGTTGGGCCTGTTGCTGTACCTGCTGAGCCATACGTGCATTCATTGCACCGCCCGGGATCATAGTATTACCCGATCCTTGTTGCATATCGTCGGACTCTTGCCTGGCTATCATGAGTCTCTTCTTGTTCTGCTGTTCCAAAATCCTTAGTTGCGTCTGATAGTCCTGGGTAGCCATTTCGTTCACATGCGCATAGCCAAACATTTCATGTCGCGCTTGCTCTGGAGGCTGTCCCGTCTTCTTGTTGCTCCAGGAATTCCGTTCAGAGTCCTCCTTGCGACAGGTAAGCATTTGCCCACCGTCTGTGCCCGTCCCTCTTGCGGCTAGTTTGATACGCCAGGGCATGAGGATCGGTGCAGACTGATCGAGGCCTGAAATGGTGGCATGGGATGTAGACAAGGTGATCTTGCAGTTTTCCCACGTCTCTGACGTCGTGTTGTGTAGACAGGCATCGAAGCAGAGAGTGCCGGTCGAGTTCACGGTCGAGAGTTGTAGGTCATAGCTTGGTGTCCAGAAAGCGGAACTGGTGATATAGGAAAGCGTCAAGTCGCAAACTGGGGCTTCTTCCACGCCCACGGTCTTGCTGGGCGATCGATGTACAGCGTCAATCTCACTCGAGATGGAACCTCGACGGGATGAGGCGGGGGTAAGAGACGAGTGTACTTCCAATTGGATGTTGATTGCGAAACAGTACTTGGGCCACAGACGAGTACGTTGACTGCGGATGCGAGCCTTCTCTTTGGCCCGCTCCAAGTCGCGCTTCTCTTGTTGCTTGATCTTCTTGGACTTGGCCTTTTGGATCTTGTTCTTGGCTTTCAGGGCGGCCTTCTTGGATGCCTGGTCTTGCTTCAGGAGACGATCATGCTCTCGTTTTGCCTTGGAAAACTGTGCTTCAACAAGCCGCTTTTGACGGACACCTGCCATGTGATCGGCGAGCGATCTCTCGCGCTCTTCTTTGTAGGTGGCGAGTACTTGAGCAATGTCGATGCCCTGCCTCTTGTCCAAGGATTGGGTGTAGGAATCGAGTATCTCCCTGCGCCGGGTGGAGTTGTTGATGACCTCCTGGACTTCATTTAGTTCATCCTGAAGCTCTAGAAGTCTTGCTTTAGCTTCCGTTAGCCCTAGCTGTCGGGAATTCTCATCGTCGGTATCCAAGTCCTCGTCGCCTGTTCCTTCTTCTTCTTCATCGGAAGGATCAGAATCAGAATCTGGGTAAATCTCGTCAAAGATATCTCTGTTGGGGAGTGTTTCGACTACAATGCCAGTGATGGTAGCAGAGCCACTGCCATCAACTCTGATGGACTTTTCGTCAACGGTAGGGCTGATGCCGATGATTGATATCTCGTTGATGCCAGGCTTGAGAGATTGAGCAAGTAGACAATGGCATGCTTTCATTTTTGTATCTTACCTTGAGCGGGACAGCTTGAATCTCACGTTTGATTTGAGCTTGGCTTGGGAAGAGGGTGACCGAGCGAGTGCTGAGCTCACGCACGTTGTACGTGACCTTGTGCGTAATGTCCATCATACTTATAGGAGCAGGGATAGACTGATGGACATGAGTGAGCTGACAACTTTGAGCGTAGGTAGTAACAATAGTAGTAGTATGGGGTGCCAAAGCTTGATGAAATAGATCGGTTGGAGAAGAGAGTAAAGGCAGTGAAGCTGAGTAAAGAATTGAAATAAGAATATGAGAAGAGAGAAGAAATCGAGTAAGGGTGCTGAGGAGGCAAAAGATGATGGACAAGGAGGGGGGAGGGCGAGATACTTATACTCGAGAGGAGATGGTGTAGGTAGTTTCTCAGGTCGTTGCCTTAGGCAAGGTAAGAGTGGGAGAGAGTGTGACAATGGCTATCAGGACGAGCAGACGAAACACGAAACGAGTTGAGCTATGGATTTTGGAGGATTTATTGTGCCATCATCAGTCAAAGCTGGTGAGATATTGCGGTGGGCTTTAGCACTAACTGAGATAACATGAGTTAAGAGACAGGAGGGTTCATCTACCACTTGGTATAGTTCCGACACGAGGTTATTAAGAATGATTGCATGGTAAAGTCTCAAAGCTGTATGCAGATAGCAATGTAAGAAACGTGAGAAGGATGGGAAAAGTGAGAGAGGGCGCAGGGACTCTCCTTCCAGAGACTCTCCTTCCAGGTGGCGCGGGAGGCACCAGGCGACCGACAAGAGGATCCAGGCAGTTTGAAACTGTAAGCCTGAGGTTACAATGCCAACAACTGTCCTATTGCTGAGTCATTCCGCTGACATGACCGGTGCCTGGACATGGTTGGGAAGATTCCCTACATCGACTACGGAGTACAACTACAACTATTACAACGAGGCTTCACTTATCAATCTCGGCGAGAAAAGTCGACATCTAACATCAGAATGAGTTTGTATAATTATTGCAGTATGGAAAACCAATTACTCGACTAGCTATAAGGTAACGACATGAGCCAGAACTTCAGTAGGTAGGCTAACACTGATCCCTGGACATTGGACAGCGAAAAAAAAAAAAAAAAAAACCAGCATGATATTGTCGACCAGCACAAATTCTGAAGAGAATTATCTACATACTAATATTTATCGCATTCGAACAATTACAATTCCCATTGTCTAAAGTGTCACATCATGCTCATCGTCACAATCCACACACACACCATATCCTCGATAACTGAATAATTGCATATCCCAACCTCTCCATTTCCAACCAAGCCCCACTTGCCGCTGCGGGAACTACTCTGGGCTGGGCCGCAAGTCTGGCGACTAAAATAACCGTCATCATCCTGTCTGTCTCTCCATCATAAACTAGCAACGTGGTGAACTTTGTCTTGTTGTTTTTTGGGGGACAGGATACTATTGCTCAATTATCATTTTGTTTATAACCCAAAGCCTTGCCCCAGTTCAAAGTCTTTCTCTACCTTCTCTCCTTTCTGCTTTCCAAAACTTCACATCATGGACTCTCGTTCCCGTAAATCTAGGTCACCGCTTCGGTCAGTTGATCCTCGGCCCATGCGAAGCCCTTCACCATCTCCTCGAGGGCCAGAGAGGGCAAAGTCATACCCAGGACCAGAGTCTCAGCAGCAGTACGGGCCTCAGCCGTATAACCCGCAGGACTACTCAAACCAGAATTACAACCCTCAGAACTACACCTCACAGCCCGGTTATCCACCTCAGGACTTTTCTCAGCAGAGCTATGGCCCAAAGCCATACAACCCTCAGGATTACCCAGCTTCTGATTCCCAGCAAGGCCCGAAGCCGTACAATCCCCAGGACTATCCAGCTTCTGGTTCTCAACAGGGCCCCAAACCGTATAACCCTCAAGCCTATCCTCCCGTATCCGGCCCTCAACCAGGACCTTCTGCGGATCTTCCGCTCCGCCCAGCATCAGAGTCGAATCTGCTCAACCAGCCCGGCGCCATGATCGGTGCCGGCAAGTCCGGCTCCCAGATGGCTCCCGCGATGGGACCGACCATGGCTCCGACCATGGCTCCGGCTCTGGCTCCGGCTGCCGCTCCGACTACCCTCAGGGAACTCAAGACTCTAAGAACAAACTGCCAGTTTGGGCTAGGCGAGTTTCTGAGTCTTCAGCGACAGCGACGGAGCGGCGACACAGGCATGTCGAGCTATGAGCTGGACGACCGCATCCGCTACCAGGCCAATGTCGTTCTGAATGATCTGAGAGTCTTGCAAGGCGAGGTCCGAGGTATCGCCAAAGAAGCAGAAGCTCATCGCTGGCGAAGATGGATTATCGGCGGTGCAATGTAAGTCTTTTGTCGACCAAACCCCCCATCTTTCTTTTTCTGACACTCAACAGCGCAACCTTTATCCCCTTTATCCGTCGATTCTGGCAAAGAAACGACCAAGATGAAGAATCCTCATCGTCAGCCAACGACACCGAGTATGCCTTTCGCAAATCCAAAGGTCTTCTTGAGTACATCAAGAACGGTTTCCTCGGCCGAGGGAGGTTTGCCAAAATTGCTTTTGTCGTCTTTGCCGTTCTCTTCGTCTTCTCCAACGAGGTCTCGCTGCGGGTCGCTCGGACGACGCAGAAGCGCATCAAGAAACTCTGCTCGAGGCTGGAGAATGGTGATTCCAGTATCGAGGAAAAGGACATGAAGCTTCTCCAAGGTTGGCGATGGAGGGTTCTGCTGTGGTAGAGGCTGGAGCAGTCGTGGTATCGTAGTATGAGGACATGATTGTAACGAAGCTTGGGCCATTGAATTTTTATTATTTTTTTCATGACGTCCTAACCTTCAATCATACATGATTATTTTGAACTTGATACACACTTGACTAGATGCCAATGTGATGATGTATGCTCTGATTCATTAACCCACGTAGATCGACCGTCCACTCATCCCGGTCTCATCGTCACGTCAACCGCCATAATAAAAACCGACCACCCATGTCACCACACCTCTTCTAACCAAGAACAACCACCAAAGCATCAAGATGGGCGAGAAACGCAAAGCAAAGGACAGACTCGAAGGACATGTTGAATACACGACCGAGCAAGTCGCTCCAGATGGTCCCCCAATCACGCGCGATCGTCGCTTTGCAGAGCTTTATGCGCAACCGCCAGACTTTAAAGAGCTGGCCAGAAGAGATGCTGATTTTGCAAGAGTGTGAGTGCATCTCATCCCATATCGAGAATCTTGTTCTAACCTTGCTATAGATGGAGTCATCACACAGTAGATGCGTTCAGCGACCCTGAATGCGTGATGCAATTGACGAAAACGCTCCTCAAGTTAGATTTTGGGCTTCACATTCATCTACCTGGTGATCGACTATGTCCTCCTGTAAGTTCACCCCTCTCACTCGTTAAATAATGTCTGACTGGATCTTATAGGTAGCCAACCGTCACAACTACATACTCTGGCTCAAGGAGCTTGTGGATTCTACAGCAGGAGTTCCAGATGAAAAAGTCATCGGACTCGACATAGGAACAGGAGCCAGTTGTATCTATCCTCTTCTAGGCTGTGCCCAGCGCCCATGGTCTTTTATCGCGACAGGTATGTATCGCATTCTTGAGATCTTGGCCAAGCTGGTTAATTATAACCAGATATCGATTCCAAAAGCCTTGAATATGCGACAAAAAATGTTGACGTAAACGGTCTCCGCGACCGAATCAACATTGTAGAGCGAAAACCAAACGACTCACTCATTCCCCTCGACGATCTAGCAATTGACTCTATAACCTTTACAATGACGAATCCCCCATTCTACAAATCCCAGCTAGACATGATCGAGAGCGCTGCCAAAAAGTCCAGGCCGCCATTCACAGCTTGCACGGGCTCGGAGCTCGAAATGGTCACCTCCGGCGGCGAAGCAGAGTTTGTCAACCGCATTCTCGTCGAGTCTCTCATATTCAAGAACCGCGTCCAGTGGTACACTGCCATGTTTGGCTTTCTATCCAGCCTGGTCAACTTTGTCGCCAAGCTCCACGACAACAAAATCGACAACTTCGCCGTCACGGAATTTGTACAGGGTAACAAAACCAAGAGATGGGCTGTAGCGTGGAGCTTCAGCGCAACGAGACCAACGCAGAAAGTCGCGAGAGGGATTCACGCAGGTGTTCCGAAAAGCGTCCTTCCAGACATGACAGAAGCGGAAATCATCAGAATCCCAACACCGGAAAGGCTCGACGCCTTTGCGGAAGCGTTCAGCTCCGCCGTGGCAAAGCTGGAGCTCATGTCATGGGAGTGGAATCCCGGACCGCTCGAGGGGACAGGTCGGGCGGTCGACAAGGTTTGGGCGCGGGCTTGGAGAAGAAAGAAGAAGAGAGAGATGGCTGGGGAGAGTGTGAACTTGGGAGAGGGGAAGTGTGTTTTCGGATTCAAGGTGTTTCTGAGGGTCGGGATGGAGGAGTTGACGGTTGGTTGTCGATGGGTAGAAGGCCATGATGCAGTTGCGTTTGAGAGTTTTCAGGGATTTCTAAAGACGACTGCGCGGTCGTTGTTGGATAACACAAAAGGAGTGACATTGTAGAGAGTGTTGTAGGATACTAGACTGATTACCTGTACATTCACGATATTCAAGCCTTCGACCTGTTTCTGAAAGCCTCAAGATCAGCCAATACTCCCGCCTTGTTCTTCCCAGCCACCAAAGCCTCAGTGATAATATCCTGTTCCGAATCAGGTGCCATGTTCTCCGCCTTGGGAGGATTGTTATCCAAGTTCGTCGGGAACGGATATCCCTCCCCCACCGCAGCAACAAAAGCCTTTACCTCATCACTCAACCCCTTCTCCGCGTACAGAGCCACAAGATCATCCCAGCAGCTCTCCACCAGTGGCAGCGCATCAATCATCTCCATGGGTTTTCCAAATGCGCTGCTGACCTGTACAAGGTTAACCAGACGGTTGATGTCTGATGACTTGTTCTCGCCTGCTGCGTGGAAAAGCGCGGGGTTGAAGAACACCCCGTCGCCTTTCTGCATAGGTAGTGAAATGTAGTTTTCGAGAAAGAACTCGTTGAACTCTGGCAGACGATATGCCATGTATCCAGCTGGGTATGACTGGCTGAACGGTAAGAAACGTGTAGGGCCGCTCTCGACAGGGACGTCGACGTGTGCCACCGCACCTTGGAGAGTGAGGCACTGACTCGCAACCTGCATAGCACGAGGATACGCACCGCATCTCTCAGCAGACATGAAACCAAGATGATAATCCCTGTGAGATACCTGCGGTCCCGACCCAGGACGAACATTGTTGACCTGCGTCGTAATGCGATATCCAGGACCGAGCCAGGCCGCAGATACAAGACCGAGATATGGGTTCGAGTAGTAGCTCAAAAAGGAAGATGCGTCCTCGATACCGTGTTTGCTGAAAGAGTTCCAAATCCGATCATTCTTCCCCGCGCCTGCGAAGTGGTCCCCTGCCGTTCTGGCGCTCTGCTTCTCCTTTTCGATAATGCTGAAGAAGGAGGACGTCGCTTTGTCAATAATGCCGTGGTCCCGGAACAGGCCTGCAGTGACGAGGACTCCAGGTCCGTGAAGAAGAACACGATACCACTCATCCTGCAGCGCTAGTTTCGTATTTTCATCCAGGGAGGCAAACGGCGGGAGATGATAGATGGGAACATTGTTCTTGATCTCCGTCGCGAGCGGCCACTGCTCTTTCGTAGCAGTTTTCGAGCAAAGAGATCTAAACTCGTCCAGAGACGGACAAGTTTTTGCAAAGAGACGAGCTTCGCCCTGTTCAGATAGTATATTGGCCATTTTGGTTGTTGTGTGGAAGAGTGAAATTTGGTCGGGATGGGATTTCCGAGAGTTTATAAATCCAGCGCAGTGGGGTACAAGACGGGATTCTTTCCGATGCAGGAATGTTTTAGTAATATTTTCTCGGAAGAGAAAAGACAAAAATTCGAGAGGCCATTGCTGTGGAATCGGTGAGTGTGCCAATGAGTTTATGAGGGGAAGTCATGAGTAGGTTGAGGGATGGGGTGGTGGGCTCTTTCCATGGTTATTATATACAGTCAGTCCAGCCTGTAGATTTATTTCCACACCTGGTGTTACTTGGATGGTATTGAACATTTGACAGTAGTATATAACTGACGTCTTGTAGATATTCAAGGTGCTTTAAGTGTTGATTTATTATATCTCTTGTGATCTATTATACCTCTTGTGATATCTTGGGTTGGATGAGTCAAGCTTCAATGACGCCATCGCCTCTACCGTACTGTCTGTCATATGACAAACACGCTTACCCTAGACCATTTCCTCCAAATACGCTCAAGTCGCAGAATCTTACTTTTAGCCATATGTGCACATCTCTTACATACCCAACATATTGAACATTCTCAACCATTCTTGGGCACTTCACGTCAATCTTGTATAGGTCTTTTTTACTTGTTTGTATTGTAGGCTAATCTTGCCCCATCATCAGCAGGTCTTTATACGCCTGGTCATTATCATGGCTAAATCGACAGTTTTCTTTCCTTGCTCTTGAATCCTTCTCACCCGGCACCTTACAAGTTGAGGTTTCCAATGGTGATGCTCTTGATGTTCTGGTACTCCTGCAGACCGTAGAGACTGCCCTCCTTTCCGTAGCCGCTCTCCTTGATACCGCCAAAGGGAGCCTCGGCAGCGCTGATCTTGCCGGTGTTGACACCGACCATTCCGACCTGGATCTTGTTGGCGACGCGCATCACGCGCCCGATATCCTTGGAGAAGAAGTAACCAGCTAGACCGAACTCAGTGTCGTTGGCCAGGCGGATGGCATCCTCCTCTGTCTCGAACTCGAACACTGGGGCGAGGGGACCAAAGGTCTCGTCCTTGGCAACGGCCATCTCCTGGGTGACGCCGGAGAGAACGGTAGGCTGGTGGAAGAAGCCGGGTGAGTCGGGGGCGCTGCCACCGGTCTCGACCTTGGCACCCTTGTTGACGGCGTCGGCGATGTGCTCCTTGACCTTGTCGACAGCAGACTTGTTGACTAGAGGACCCTGGGTAGTGGCCTTGTCGAGACCACCGCCCAGCTTGAGGTTGTTGACCTTTTCGACAAGCTTGGCGGTGAACTCCTTGACGACACCCTTCTGGACGTATAATCGGTTGGCGCTGAGGAGAATTAGTGAGATGTTCAGAATGTCACGAGAAGAAAAAACGTACCAAACGCAAGTCTGACCAGAGCAGCGGAACTTGCAGAACATGGCGCCCTCGGCAGCGAGGTCGAGGTCGGCATCGTTAAAGACAATAAAAGGAGCGTTACCACCGAGCTCGAGAGAGACCTTTTTCAAGGTACCAGTGGCAAGCTTGGCAAGCATCTTGCCGACACCGGTGGAACCAGTGAAGGAGATCTTCTTGACGAGAGGGTTGGTGCACAGCTCGGTAGCAGCCTGGCGATCACGAGTAGGGAGAACCTGGATGATGGCAGGGGGAAGACCAGCCTCGACGGCGAGCTTGGTGAAGGCAAGAGCAGAGTAGGGCGTCTCGGAGGGGGGCTTGATGACCACGGAGCAGCCGGCAGCAAGGGCGGGGGCGATCTTGCGGGTGATCATGGCGGCGGGGAAGTTCCAGGGGGTGATGATGCCGCAGACACCGACAGGCTCGCGGACGGTCATGAGGGTGGTGTTGGGGGAGGACGAGGGGATGGTGACACCGTAGGATCGGGTGGCCTCCTCGGCGAACCAGGAGATGAAGTTGGCGGCGTAGATGACCTCACCCTGGGCCTCGGAGAGGGTCTTGCCGTTCTCTAGAGAGAGAATCTTGGCGACTTGGGAGTGTTAGCTGAAGGGGATCCGGGAGCGATAGATATGGGGTATAGCTTACGATCCTCCTGGTTGGCGAGCACAAGCTCGTACCATTTTCGCAAAAGAGCTCCTCGGCTGTTACCAGTGGTGGTCTCCCAGAACTTTGTCTGAGCAGCATCGGCGCTCTTGATAGCAGTCTGGAAGTCCTCGAGGGCGCAGTTGGAGACCTTGCCGAGAACAGTGGCAGTAGAGGGCTCTGGTTGAACAAGAAGTGTTAGCTATCGTGAAGCCATGATGAGCTGGCTGACTGGAGGGGAGGACGAACCGAAAACGTCAAACTTGTTGTCCTTGGACACCCACTTGCCGTCAATGAAGGCGTCCTGGATGAACAGGCTAGAATCCTTGAGCTGTAGGTTTTGGAGGTTAGTCCTGGTGATGGTGATGGTGATGGTGATGGTGATGGTGATGGTGATGGGCGAGGGGTATCATGAGTGAGGGGCAGTAACTTACGCCAGAGATGGCCTCCTTGTGGTAGCTCTCAGTAGCCATTGTGCGTGTGTGTATGTGAAGCTTTTGAGGGTATGAAGGGAGGAACAAAGCTCTGAATAGAGAGAAAATAGAAGTAGAAGGGAGAAGGAGAAGGAGAAGGATGGATTATCCGGCCGCCTCTCTCTAATAAGGTACGTTAGCTCTTGAAATGCTCTTCCCGCCCGATACATCAAAAACAACGTCACGCGTGGAAACCTTTTTTACCCCACCAGAACCCAACTGACGTTAGTTGACACGTCCAATGAATCTTCTTCTTCCGGGCTACTGATTCAAGTTGGGGAAGTCCATAGTTACTGCGAGAGGCGTCTTGTGCGAGGTGTGCACAGCAAGTCCACCGAGGTCGCAGTGTTACCGAGGTCGCAGTGTTGACCTCCCTCTCCTAGGTTTCAGTGGCCGTTTAGGGAATGCGGTACCTGGAAGGCCCGCCAGACCGGAACCGGAACCGGGCCGGCGGGGGTGATGCGGGACGCCGAAAGCGCATTTTCTATCTTGGAGAACTAATGACGGGGGGGATTACTTTGCGCTCGTCATTTCTTTTTCGTTGGTAAAAATCACTCTTATATAACTAACTAAATGATCAGACTCCGGATGTAGACCGGGCCGTTGAGTTTTCACGACATGATGGTCAAGACACTTTATAAACTGGTTGTCGTGCCGAATATCTTGTTTCAAATTATGTCTACTATTTGAAGCCAGGCTGCATCAAGTACTCCGTCAAGCACACAGCTTCTTCATCTTGATGTTTCCTTGACCAATATCTAGACCACTGTGTATAATGGTTATAACAATTAGTCAGTTACGAGGACTGAACTACCCCACACTTCTTCTCCAGCCAGTTTTATCTACTCCACACTCTCCGACAAATGCCGGCCCCTTTGTTGTCATGGGCTAACATAGCCGGAGGTGGGAAATCATCTCCACGCGATGCAACACTCGTGTCTTAACTGT
Source organism: Fusarium domesticum (assembly GCA_013618395.1). NCBI lineage: Eukaryota > Fungi > Ascomycota > Sordariomycetes > Hypocreales > Nectriaceae > Fusarium > Fusarium domesticum. The sequence goes on along the minus strand of JABFEV010000308.1, from coordinate 1,157 downwards.
CCGAAGTCGAGGAGAGGGAGGCTTTGGTAAGCAGATGTGAATAGACAGGAGGTGTATGTAGATTGTATAGATGATAGAGATTAGAGAATGGGATGTATGAACTTCGGACTCTTTCTGGTCAACCAGACATCGCAAGCAGAGCCTTGAAAGGCAAAATGGATGGGCCTGGTGCGGTTACTCTAGAGACTGGGGAAAGGCTCAGAGTTGCTTGAAATAAGGAATAGAGCCATGACAAAAGGCCTAAAATGTTCAAGTGTTTGACAATGAAAAGATGGAATCATGTGATACAAATATCGACAAGTTGATCTCTTAAGCTTCATCCATGATTTGTTCTACTCTGTACGTAACATTCAATGCTGGTTTAGCTATGGTATCAATCGTTGAGCTTCAAGTACCTCTACCGCATTCAGACGTCTATCAAACCGAATGTATTAGCTTATCAATGTCATGTACCTATGATTATAACAGCAGAGATTAAAAAGTATAGACTGCTGATCCTCTCGTTTCTTCTCTAGCAAATCAACTGGCTCTACATGCCATTCATGACTGCCTTCAACGACCTCCATCTTCCCCGCCCATAAACCTCCCTCGACGCCTCAGACCTTGTTCCCAACACCCCCATGTGGACCCTTGCTCTACTCTCCCATCGTGCTGCTGCTGATTTACTCTCGTGTCGGATCGAGCAATTATGCAGTTCTATATCAGAAAACTCTCTTGAGCCTCCTCCCATGCCCGAAGATGATCGAGTAGGACTTACAAAAGTACTTGACCATCTCAGACTGACGCATATATACGCCTGCAAAGACGCTGCATGCGCTGTACCTGCTTCCCAGGGTTTGAATCCGGATACAAACAGCTCGGATGGTCTTTTGAAAGAAGAGGAGTTTTACGGCGAGGGATGAGGGACAGCAGCACGATGTCAAGTCGCCTCAGCTACGGCAGGGGTTGCTGGGACAGACGGGGTCGGCGGATATGGATATGGGGTTTGGAATTGATCTTGACTGGATATTTACGGATGATGGGTATGCGTCACCTGGGCTTCGATGAGCGACGCTTGAGGCATGATTGCTCACGCAGCTTCTGGTCAATGCGTGTGCGAGTCTCAATCTTAGGTACCTTCTCTTCTATAAACAACGCAAAATTCTGGTATACACAAA
>JABFEV010000307.1:0-23767 GCA_013618395.1 Fusarium domesticum | reverse complement strand
GTGCTAGGGACGGCGATTAGGGGAGGGGGGCGGGGGTTCTTTGTTTGTACGTGATGATGTTGTTACCCAAGGAAGTATCTCAAAATGTTGGAAAACTTGGCAAAAAAGGGAAGAGACGAGTAATGGATTTCAGCATTGTATCTCACTGTCTACTACTAAATCACAATAGTCAAGAGTTAAAAGTACCCCAAGAGTCTTGATTCACCAAACCTTAATCACCCGTTCGAGGGGCAGTGCATGACTATCATTTACTTCTGGATCTAAAGAACAGGGGTGAGCCAAACAAAAAGGAGATAAACTACACCAGGGGGGTTCTTTTCTACGCGCCCAAAATGAAATTGGCGGTAGCATTTACGGCTGTTGCTAAGTCACACGACGGGTTTACAGTAGTTTTGAATGTGACACGCTTCATGGGATACTGGAGAGGGAGAGACCAGTCTGAGACTATGGATTACAATGAGAATTAAAGTTGAAACACGACAAAGAGGCAGAGGACCGTTGAGGCCGAATGTTTGGAATCTGAGGCATAACCAGGGCAACCCCCTGAGGGATGAAATCACGAAATACAACTAAGAGCACTACGGTGACACTTCTCCAAGACTAGCGCAAACACCATGTCCCCTGTAAAGTCCATCCTTCACAGCCCTCCCCCCCATAAACTACAATAAATACGACTCATCCTCCGCCATGTCCCACCCCCTTCCACCATCAAACCAACGAGAGCAAAGACATCCGAGCCAGCCCCTGGTATGCTTAAATATTACCTTATTCATCTTTCTTCTCTTTAGACTGTTTCTTAGTTGTATTAAAGAACATGGGGCCTGTCGTCATTCCCAAGCGTTGAGATGGGCTTCTTTCCAAACGCGTATTGGAAAGGCAGGGAAAATGGCTCTTGACCTGAAGATGTACAACTATAAACGAGTCATAGATTACGCTTCAGTTGTGTAACTGTTATTCTTGTAGACGCGCGGGAAAAGACTGTTCATGACCTTGGCGTATGACTAAAATAAATGATTCTTGGCTTCTTGGAGAAACCCCCTGTGCACCCTGTTGTTTTCTCCTCTCTGGCGGAGGTCACTTACTCAGGGGCCTCTTGGCAGTCATTTCTCGCCCTTGTTTTTTATTTCTTTTCTACTAAGACTTGTTCCGTCATGTCCCTTTTCCTCCGTGTGGGTTGTGTGTCCAACATCCGAGCAATCCGACAGTCACGTACGTAGTAAATTGGAACTCGCTGAGCCACATACTATATACAACTACGGAGTAAGAGGTAGGGAATCATGCTTTTACCCATAGATCCAATTGTTTCGATTAATATATTGATGAATTGTCTATACTTTCTTTTTCCTCGACCACTGTATCATGTCCAGTCTTTGCTGTCCAAGAAGGTCAGCACGTTACGCCGCCAGTCACAGGGGCCTCTCTGATTGACCAGGCAAACAGTCAAAACACGGGGACAATCGCCCGAATCAATCTTCTGTCTAGTCCACCCCGTGCACATGTATAATGGAAGCATTCTGTGCTATCCGGATATCTACGGAGTATATGCAAATGTGTGACAACCATGCCGCCAATTATATGACCGCTGGCCGACTGCAGCCTCGACGATAGGGAATTTTCTCAAAAACGCATGCATTCTTTAGGCTCGTCAGTTCATTCACTTTTCGTTTCAAACACTCGCCACTCAAAGGACTTGTAATACATCTTCTGGTCGTTGACCTGCATTTGCGAGGCGGATACATGCCATGGTATGAATCTGACCGTCAAGAATATACCTAGTTCTCCTAAAAACACTAAAGGAATACACAAACTCCAACTCAACGGTCGTTTAATTACAGTAATGCTGTATCGGGTGTGCCTAGAAAGAGGATAGGTAATACCATCAGATACATTTGAGAACCTAGAATGTAGAGCTTCTGCCTTGACGGCCAACAATTAGACGAACAGACGCTATTGCATCGTCATTCGTCTCTGTAATGCTTGGTCTGAAAATCCAAAGGTCGGCACATCGCCAAGCACGGAGTGTCATCAGCTGCTACTGTAGCCGTAGTTGGGGGGCTGTCTTTTGACGGTCTTCTGATTAATTCGTTGCTCAGTTCATTAGGCGTTACCAACTACCTGCTGATAAGCGAGACTCCTGGGTCAAGAGATGCCGCTGTCTCGATCTGCCAAAACAAAGCAAACAGAAACTTAGACATAGTACGCTGTGTTAAGGAAAGGCTCAATATAAACTCATCTCCTAACCATTGTTGATTTTCCAAAATGTACGTTCAAACAACCATTCATCCTCGCGGTACAATGGCCCTGACCGATAGCAACGACCCTAAAAGGCCACTTCCTCTTGGTCGAAATGAGATTATTCACCATCTAAAATATTCTCAAGAATCAATGCATAGGCGGTGGACCTATGAGTATTCAGCTCTCCATCCAATGAAGTGGGAGCCAGCAGTTGATCAGTTCGACCATCTTAGTCTTCCTCCCATGAATATTGCCCAGGCAAGCAACTGCTGGAACAAGACAGCGCTGATCTATATCTGCTCAACTAAAGGATACCGCTTCACAAATATACTCCATCGTCTCGTTCAACAGCAAAGTATGTGCCAAAGTCAAGTCCTTCCGCCAATATCTAAAGTCAGGCGACCTTGCGCAATATCCAGAATATGCCCCGGTTCCCTTTCGGGTTGATCTTTGGTCAACGTCTACAAGACCTTATCGCATACCAAGAGTTCTTTCTTTTGCAAAAGATTTTCCAGACACTGTTTATTGTCATCATTGGACATGAATACACCTTGGACGCGGATTATGTTGGGTAGATTCCTGTGTATATCACACACAGGGTTTGAGGACGGATTGAGTGCTCCAATCGATTTCGATTCGATTTCCCATGGCACACACGAGTTTCGTATAAGAAAAAAATGGAATCAAAGCTGTTCTTACAAAGCTTGAGATAGCCTTTGACTTTCTGCAGCACCTAGAACGTCGCGAGGTTGCTGCCTTTGGGGTGCGCCCTGGCCCTCTTGAGACAGGCAAGGGACTCAAGAAAGGTTATTGCCTAGAGGACCCTATGGTTCTACATGAGGCCCAAAGCCTTGGATGGGGAGACAACCCTTTTGAGGGGCCAAGCTCACAGTGAGCGGGTGGACATGGAGATTTATCCTGAATGACGGGATCTGGGGCTGATCACGATGTCAATGTCGCTAGTTTCTAGGGGGAACATGCTACAAGGCGTGCCGTCAGGGATTACGAAGGAACTCCCTTCGCAAGTCACAAACCAGGCATACCTGACGATAATCTATCTAGCAGGATGGTAATTCTTGAATTGAAGGGAATGGCCGGAAGGCGATGCGTGTTTGTATTGATTCCTAACACGTTAACACTTTCTTGAGAGAGGTCTTCTTGTACTTGAGTCGAGATGGCCTCGAATTGACTGGGAAATTTCTCTCAAGAACTAGCAGATGTATGGTTTACAAGGGCATCAGGATATACCCTCGCTTTGACGATCGTGCGATTGCCAAAACTTGATGGGTGGTCTCATACAAAGGGCAGAGGTCCTTTCTTCGTCATTGCCATTGGAGGCAACTGCTTAGAATAGCTGGCGGTGCACCTCCTAGCCGATAAGCAGTAAGCATGACAGAGACTAATATTAGCTGATACTAGTGTTAGAGTCTTGGATTTAGGATAAGTATCAGCCTCCCCAAACTAATATCAGTACTGACAATACTAACTAAGATGGGGGATCTGAGCATTAGCTAATGAAGAGTGAAACGCAAATGACTTAGACGGCTAATGGTAGACGGCGAGTGACGAGCCGTTGACGATGGATGATGGGTTCGAAGAGGGTCAATGAAAGGTAGGGAGAAGGAAACAGGATCGTCCGTGAACATGTCATTGTTGAATCCCGGTCCGCGGCCGGCTCAAACCCGACCCGGACCGGGATGTCACTTGAGGAAATTCCGGCTCCGGGGGCCTGCCATGCCATGCATGCCCTGACGAGAGGGATCAGTGATCACGATCAACCATGGTGGTTTCACCGCTGGATGCTAATCTAGACCAAGTTGAACTGGACAGCTAATACACGGCCTTGGAAGACCTTTGGCCGTCGTCGGCACCTACTTGTATCATAAAGCATTCCACCAACCATGACGACACTGGCCTAGCCTGAGCTTTGATGATATCAATGGATCGGGAGAATGAATGGAACATGACTATGAGTCTTTCAACTCCGGCTTCGGGAGACGGATGTGGAATGACAATGGGATGATGTTTAATTCCTAACGATTGACATGTGTACAGGTGGAAAGAAAGCATGAAAGGAGATAAAACAAAACGAATTGGCTCGCAAATAGAACGAACACGTTCTCCTCGTCTCTATCGATTGCCTAATCCATCAGAATCATCACAATAACTGGCTCTCCAGTGTCTTCGGTGTCTCCAGTGCAGTGCATACTACTAGGTTCCTAAATCCTCAGCAGCTACAGGTGTCGAGGCGGCGTGTTGGTTCTGTCGCGATACCACACATCACGTGCTCTTCCACAATTTCCTGAGTCATCAGCATACCCCGCCAAAAACTTCAACCCCTCCAAAGCCAGTCTCGGCGGTCAGTTGGGGCACGATAAACCTACTTTCTCCTCGACCATCCCACTTTGCTTCAATAACGGGCGATAAAGATAAAAGATAAAGACGACCGATCGAGCGAATCCACAAATCACGACACACGAGCGAGCCAACCACTCGGCCATTTCATACTTCTCACTCCACCAAAACCTACCTTTCCGTCCGCCGTCATGAGCTTCGACGCTGAGAGCGCTGCTCCAGTGCTCGCCTCGGCCGACTTCAAGACCATCGGTCCCTTGATCGCCGAGCTCGACAAGCACCTCACTCTCCGAACCTACCTCAGCGGATACACCATTGGCGAGATCGACGAGAAGGTCTGGACTGCTCTGCGCACCAACAAGGTTGCCATCGGTCTCGTACGCAAGGGCAGCCATGCCAACGTCACCCGTTGGTTCAAGTTCCTCGAGGACGCCCACCCTGAGCTGAAGGACAAGCTTGAAGAGGGCAAGCCCAAGGTTGAGAAGAAGAAGGGAGGTGCCAACTACAACATTGGACTGTCCAACATTGAGGACGGTGTCGTTACTCGATTCCCTCCTGAGCCCAGGTAAGCTTCGGTCACCGTTTACGCGATACCGCTCGGTATCCCCTCTCGAATTCCCACTAACGTCTATGCAAGTGGTTACCTTCACATCGGTCACGCCAAGGCTGCCCTCTTGAACGACTACTTCGCCAAGACTGCCCCCAACGGCAACGGCAAGCTCCTTGTTCGATTCGATGATACCAACCCCCAGAAGGAGAAGCAGGAGTTTGAGGACTCGATTCTTCACGACCTGGAGCTCATGGACATCAAGTATGTGTCTGTCAGCCACACCAGTGATTACTTCCAGGAGCTGTACGATATTGCGGAGCAGATGATCCTCGACGGAAATGCCTATGCCGACGACACGGACCCCGAGATCCAGAAGGCGGACCGAAAGAACCGTCTTGCCAGCGCACGACGAGACCGTCCTGCCGAGGAGAGTTTGGCCATGTTCCGTGAGATGAAGAACGGCACGGATCTCGGCCGAAAGCACTGCATTCGCGCTCGCATTGCCTTTGACTCGAGCAACGGCTCCATGCGAGACCCTGTCATTTACAGATTCCCCAACTGGAAAGGAGAGGAGCCTGCGCCTCACCACCGTACTGGCTGGGACTGGAACATCTACCCCACCTACGATTTTGCCTGCCCCGTCGTCGACTCTCTCGAGGGTGTCACCCACGCTCTACGAACGACAGAATATGCCGACCGCAACGAGCAGTTCCACTGGTTCATCAACACTCTCAAGCTCCGCAAGGTCAATCTCTGGGAGTTTGCTCGCATCAACTTCATCCGCACATTCCTGTCCAAGCGAAAGCTTACCAAGGTTGTCGACACTGGTCGAGTCAGTGGTTGGGATGATCCCCGTCTGCCTACTGTCCGGGGTATCCTCCGCCGTGGTCTGACTGTCGCTGCTCTCCGCGAGTTCATGTTGAAGCAGGGACCTAGCCGAAATATTGTGACTATGGACTGGACGACCATCTGGGCCATCAACAAGAAGGTGCTCGACCCCATCGTGCCTCGATACATGGCCATCGAGAAGAAGGATGCTGTCGCCGTTACTCTTGTGGGAGGACCCGAGAAGTCTCTCAAGGAGGACCGGCCCAAGCACGTCAAGAACCCCGAGGTCGGCACCAAGCAGGTGACGTTTGGTCCCAAGCTCATTCTCGAGCAGGCGGACGTGGCCAGCTTTCGCGACAAGGAGGAGATCACCCTGATGAGCTGGGGCAACGCCATCGTCAAGGTACTCGACAAGACGGCAGCCCCCATCAAGGACCTCGAGCTGGAGCTTCATCTCGCCGGAGACTTCAAGACTACCGAGAAGAAGGTTACCTGGTTGTCTTCTGACGCCGACAACCTTGTCGAGGCTGAGCTCTGGGACTTTGACTACTTGATCACCAAGGACACACTAGACAAGGACGACAACCTCGACGACTTCCTTGCCCCAGTGACGGCGACAATGACGGAGGCCCTCTGCGATGCCAACATCAAGGATCTCAAGGAGGGCGAGTTCCTCCAGCTCGAGCGCAAGGGATACTTCCGCGTGGACAAGGCCTACGGCAAGGGACCCGAGGGCCGAGCAGTGCTCTTCAAGATTCCCACGGGTGGACAGGGAAAGTAAGCAGACAGAGCTACGTTGTAGGACAAGACGAACAACGCTGCTGATGAAATGATGTCACGGAAAATGATGATGGTCATGCGTTGTAGCAAAAGAGTTATAAAGAGTAAAATACAAGATGAAATACAAGCCAAAGCCAAAGCCAAAGCTAAAGCCGAATATGGACCCCAGCTCGAGATTGGACAGCTCTGAAATCTGTTGATTGTACCAATTGTGTCTTGGGCGAACGTCACGTAGTCGATCAGACGGCCAAGATTGACTAATTCATGGAATACGAGCTAAGTTAGAGAAAAAAAAAAATCCCACGTCATTTTTATGAAGCTGAGCTTGGCCCTTTTTCTCCACGACGAAGAGGAGTTATCCCCTCTCATGGAGCGATGGCATTGGCACACGCATTATGTATTGTCTTGTGCCGATGCGCTAGTATTGTTGCCTGATGTGACGGTGAGGTAGTGGAATGAGGCTGCTGATGGCACAGGGTAAGCTGTGAGAGGGGGGGGGGGGGGTGTTGATGACAACGCTGCCGCTGCTACCAGATCATCTTGGCTTATACGATAAAATTTGTCAGATGATGGATGATCGTGATATTAACTACTGTGAGTTATCTAGCTGACATTAACTTTCGGCTTCATACACGTTGTAACAGACGATTAGGGAAGGCGGAGGAAAGAAAAGACCGTAACATGACGCTCAAAACCACATCTCAGCGCATCAAAAGGCGATTCTCGACCATGGCCCTACAACAACAATGTGACGTTCCACCAAAAGCTGACCTACCATGATGTAATAATTTCTTGGACAGAATCCTTCTTGACCGCATTAATCCCTAAGCTGAGCTAGTTGCAACTGTCAACTGTCTCACGGAGCATCGGACATGCCGGGCGAGGATGGGGCTCAGAAAGGCGGACAACTCGACAAGGGTTAGTTGATCTTCCAAGAATAGAAGTCACCTCTCCTCTCCTGTCTCCCCCCGCTCCCAACATAGACTAGTGTGAGCCTTACTCACGTCACTGCTGAAGTTGCAGGGCGACCAGAAGGTCAGTCTATTGAGGTCTGGGCCACTACATTGAGAGAGATGATGGTTCGGGGAGTGCCTGAAAGAACGGAATAAAATGCGGAATGAAATACGAAATGAAATACGAAATGCAAGCAGTCACCTGCAGTTGTTTTTCCCAATGTGATGCCTAGTTGTACAACTACATAACAATATCAGGCATGTATCAATTATGGACGACAAGACGTTCCCACTCTCGGCCGACGTCTCTGCACAAGTTAATGATCAGCGGTGGGAAACTCTGGGACCGGCAAAGGTAAGGGAGGGGAATGAGCTGAGACGAGCATACATGTAGATCTTAGTTAACAATAGGTAAAGGAAACCAATTTCACCACCACGATGATGATCCTCCTCCCCCACGTATGTTGTTCTTGCGGGGTGTCTATCTTTCCCATCTTGGCAATCGGCTCAACAAACCCGAATGACGGAAATACGAGAGAAAATCAATAAACCCTTGCGGACAGAGCCTGAATCTGTCGATATACATAGCTGACTGGAAATAGCCTGCAAAAGGAGGGGAAAAAAACAAGAGTTACAACTAGTTAGCATGAACAGCCGCAGTTTGTAAACAAGTTTTAATACTTAGCCTACAACTCGTGCACCTTGACTTGAAAGCTGTACTGTTGCGTTGACAGCAGTTAGCGTGTGTGGCAATTGACCCCTCCCCTGTCATCTCGCACAGATCGTCTGATTCATACAGACCAGGGAGGTGGGGAATACGAGATCCAGCGATCACCTCGTGTTGCTGGGAGGCTGGAAGCCCATACGACTACAACTAGTTCCAGAAGAAAGACCAAGGAGCTATGGCTTGGGTTTTAACGTGAGTTGGAGGCTAAGGGTCGAGCAGGTGTATTCATCGTCATACTTCTTCTATTTTAATACTACGGTATACGGATATGATTGAGTGGTTCTATTCGCGTTGGGGTCTTCATTATCTATATAAACATCTATATTCTCCTCTCTATATCTCTTCTCTTCTCTTCTTCTTCTCATCCTCATCAACTCATCAACTCATCATCATCTCACGCAACCCCCAAAGCCTTTTCAAACCAAACAAACTCCCCCAATCATCAACATGAAGTTCTCCACCATCTTCCTCTCCGCCATCGCCAGCACCTCGGCCCTGGCTGCTCCCGCCGTCTCCGACGACTCCGTCTCCATGATGGCCGCCACTCCCCAGTGGACCATCCGCGACTTCAAGCGTTACTGCAACCCCAAGGACACCACCTGCTACTACAAGTTTGGCGTCGACACCGGCAACGGCAAGACCACCCCGTGCAAGTACCAGGTCGACGGTGCCAAGGCCTCCCGCAAGGACACCGGCCCCAACAACTGCGGCGACTACACCATCACCAGCGCCTGGTCCGGCCAGTTCGGCGAGGGCAACGGCTTCACCACCCTCTCTGTTGTCAACAACAAGAACCGCTATATCGTCTGGCCCGCCTACACCGACAAGCAGCTCTCCAAGAACGATATTGTCAAGCCCGACCAGGCCTACGCTCCCGCCAAGCTCCCTTAAATGGCTTCACCTATTTTCACTCAAACGACACCTCTTCTCTCATAGTGTCAACTATCCAGAACGACAAACTCTTTTTTATCTTCTCTCAAATATGATTAACACATAAGCGCTAGAGGATGAATATTACGCGGGGGACATGATTGTATTTAATGCATGGTTTTGTACATAGGCATAATTGCAATAACACTTGTTAAAACGCTTTGAAATATCGGTCATGTTACTTGAGGTTGAAGCTCGGCCAAGTGAATCAACTATCGGCTCCGTTCTCATCTTCACACGGATAAAGAGAGCGAGGATGGGGAGTGCTACAGCCGAGATGCATTGTGGAAGCTGAAGCATAGCATGCATTGTACGTGATAACACCCCAGTTCTCCTCCAGTCCTTGACACCGACCAGTTGTCTCTTGTAACTTGTGCCATAGTATAAACGTCCAGTTAGCATGTACTATATAATCTTCCTCAAAGGTAGTCGTTATGTTGTGAAGCTCTAATAAGTAATCAAGATGTATATAAAATTCTATATCATCGGCTTCACGGTTGAATGGCGTGTCGATTGTCTCCTTGAAATACACGAGCATCACAATTTAGTACCTATCCCAGATGGTTTAAGCATCAACAGTTGTTGAATCACACTTCCAATACATTGCTCTACCTTGGGGGAAACATTCATGACTTTCAAATCACTCACACACATACTATACCTTAACCTCTCCTTTAAACCTATCCCTTTTTGCATAGTACCTTATCTCAAGTACACGAGAACCCAATCATCTATTGACCCTGACATATATCGCAATATGATGCCATCTGAACCAGGTATGAAATAAGCTGCCTCACTGATCAATTACATAAAAGCCTACCCAACTCAAGCTCCAAGAACTCGGGTACGGTTCCGATCTTGTCATGTCTCGATGCGTTAGTTAGTTATCAATCTTTACTAACTCTTCTTAAGCTAGTGGTAGTTCAACAAGCTAGGTTAAGCGCCGTACCTGGATCTCAGGAGCTAATCATAGGCTCTCATAGACACAATGTCACTTAACCACTGTCTGTTGAGATGGACATTGAGTTTCTCATAGACGTTCTTTGTATTGACCTGTTCAAGCAGTACAAGTATTTAGACATCAAAGTTACTGCTTCCAACCTTTGAACAAGACATCCATCTTGATACTTTACAAGATCACTACAATACCCTCCGCCAATTCTAACCCAGAAACACGGAGACTACGGCCCCGGAGCCGTGTCCCGGTATCTTCTCCGTAACCTTGATCGTCTCATGGTCCCGAGACCGCGCCCGAAATTATTCCTACATGCCGAGAATGCTCCGTTCTGGGATGGTATAAAAGCAGGTTCTATAGATTCTTTATTGACTCTGGTAAGCTATACCTCTCTGATCCTTTCCCTAATCCATCTCCACCGCTCACCAAACTAGCAAAGAGTAAGATACTCCTATCATCGCTCGTTGGGAAACTCAAAACAAAGAACGCCTCGTTGCTAACACCATCCTCAAAGTGTCTGGCAAAATCGTTCCTCTCACCATCATCAAGGGCGCTGGCCACGAGCACATTCCTCTCCCCCAGGGCGAGAACGCAACAGTCGCCGACTTTCACTCCATCCGGACCAAGACGGCCGACTCCCCCGCTCACCTGACCTCGGGGTTCTACAAGATCGTCGCCGGACCTGCGAGACCCGCATCCTACGACTTTGAGGAGACCAAATACGTTCTAAGTGGTCAGGTCGATGTTCTTGTATGTTTTTTCTTTCCTTTTTTCTTCTTTTTCTTTTAACAAAAAATTAATTCTGCCTTGGTTGTGAATATTGTTAACAATATGTAGGATGAAGCTACTGGAATTACCCATCATCTCGTCCCAGGAGATTTTGCCTTCTTCCACGTTGGATCTAAAGTCAAGGTTTGTCCGCTCCGTCCTCACATATCTGTTCAACGTGGAACAAACAGATAGCTGATATTTTACCGCTCTACTGTTATAGTTCTCAACCAAGTCTGATGGCCTTGCTTTCTATGCTGTCACTCGACCAGTTCGAGTTCCTCACCCCAACCTTCAGGGCCGTGAGGAGGAAGCCAAGTCCAAGTTGTGAGAGTTGAAGAAATAAAGAAAAAGGTAGATTGTAATGGATGATTAACAATGCTTTGCATTCGGCGAGTGTCATGTGTTTGTCTGCGGCGATTGTCAGGATTATCACTAGGTCCTAAGATTTCGGTCTCATACTGAACTAGAGAAATCTATCAAATATTGTTAATCGAATAGAAGTGAAAGGGACATTGATGTCTAGGCTCGCCAATTCAATCACTTTGTACGTTTAAAATATCAGATCCCAACAAGAAATAGGCAACACATGTAACACAGGCACTTTTAGACCAGGGCATGTTCATAACTTCCATCCTGTCTAGCACCTAGCAATGGTCTCTTAGTCGTGATAGACTTTAATCTCGGCCCTGTCGCCGAATTCTTCATCGAGATCACGCTGTACTACTTGTTGGTAAATCGATTGGCTCTCACCCTGCACGAAGCCTCCGATGCATCACTAACTAACCAAAGATGTTCTAGCTGTCGATCATCGATACGAGACACCTTTTTCCCCCCCACAAAATTGTCGATAATCACCAGCTAGATAGATCGGCCGATAGCATTAGACATGAACTCTGATATGCGTGTCTCACTGAAACCGTCATTTGGCTTGTCTTACACTGACCGGTATCCAACTAGCCAAGCCAGGTAGCGGCCAACAAGATGGGCTTTACCCTGATTCTTTAATTTAAAAGCCATACAACGAATTCGTCTGCTGTTGGGTGATACATGTGATGCTTGCTATCATGAACGGTACTTACGTGCATCGAAAAATCGGTCTGCAAGGCTCGTCGTTGCAGTTTCAGACTATAGAATTCGGGATTCATGCAAGGCTGACCGATTTCAGAGAGGTTTCAATGGTTATTCAGACTTATGTATTAAACATGTCCGTAATTTTGCTAGTTGAGAATCATCGAGGCTGTCTGGTCGTACGTCGTTAGATGTACGTGTGTCTTGTTGATATCGAAACTGTCCGCAATTATAAGTTAGGTACGGAGTAGACTAGTTAAATGGACCTCTGCGATGCTGGAAGGTGGCCTAGCCCCATAAAGATGGCGTCTACTCAAGACACGTAAATAGCTCATCGCGATGCCCTCAAAGTATCAAGCTAAGGCTCTTTTAACTACCTCATTTGTGCCCCTACGTGTGTTGGTGCCATAGCTTCGCAACCTCTGTTATTGGGACCAAGGGACAAGATGTCTCTCGGGTCCATTTTTCCTTTCACATATGACTGGAACCGCGAGATGATAGTTGTTGAACAGTTTTTCACCGCCTCCGTGGAGGTTTTCTCTCGCAGGATCTCGAGTTCTTCTATATGGTCGATAGAAACATTATAAACACAGTTCTGCGTCCAGATACTAAACATGGCCAACGCGGTCAAAAGCTACGATAACAAGGCCACGCGACAGAGAAGTCTCATTGCCCTGACCCCGATTCTGATGTTACGGTATTGAGGATGTTCTGATACGTAGTGGATGAGAGAGTAAGGAAACGTGAACAAGACAAGAACAGAATGGTCAGAAGAGAGGGAAATTCAAATTGATGCTAAGTTATGTGCGCTCAAAATGTCAATGTTTAATTTATCAGACATATCATCTGAACCTTGGCACTGGGAAAGAGGGGAATATTGAACACCTCGTTATATCAAGTAAAAGAAAGGGCGTAATCAAATGTCGGAAGTTGATGACAATTGGTAAATCTGACATGGACGTTGTGTGATAACGATCAGTTTACAACATACAGGCAGAAGCACGCTACAGTATATAATATAAAACAAAAGCCTCTATTTCCATCAACAACCTACAACGACAGTGTGTCCGAGTGGTTATGGAGTTAGACTTGAAACGGTTCCTTGCGAACTTAGTCAGACATCTAATGGCTTCGGCCGCGCCGGTTCGAACCCGGTCACTGTCGCACAGTTTTTTTGCATGTCATTCAGTACTTGCTTTTTTTTTTATTACTCCAGTTTCTATTCTATCAGCACCTATGTTATCGCTTGAAGTGTCTGTACTTCACATGTATCATTTATTTTCTTTACTATGTCTTCTTGCGTGGTTCAACTTGGGAGTATCAAGCAAAGTTTTACGCATCACGTCGCACTACTTCTTCATATTCATTAATAAAGAATATTTAAGAATGATAATGTGGGCATACTCGGAACTCTGACGGGCCTCCCTGTACCGCCGGACGACCGTTTCGGGCCCCCGAAGATGCCGAAGTGAAGTCCGGGAGTTTGTTTTGCTTGCGTACTCTACTAACCGCGCTCAATCAAAGTCTTCGTTGCCTCGTTGTCTCCATCGATTACAGCGGAGATGAGACAGTAATACTTTGTAGAACATCTCGGATGTCATCGTATAAATGCACCGTGATGGCCCGGAACAAATATTATGGTGAGTTGAAACCTTTTGCTTCTGAACCATACAGATGGTCGACTTGTAAGTGCTGGTAACTGATACACTGCACAAGGTTGGAGGCATTGTTTTTCAGATGGCGGCCATGGTAGCTTTTACTACCCTAGTACTCGACTGTATGAGGAGAATATACCTCAAAAAGTTCTACTTGAAGAGCAGAAACTAGGACCGGCCAATTCAGACTCTCTACCCAAGAGTCACAACTGGCTTTTATTCGCTGTCCTCGTCTCCTTACTTATGAACTTTATCGATCGAGCTTCTCCAAGGCTGGGAAGGATAACTGATCACCCACGAGGGCTATTTTATCGGTATAGACTCTGGTACTATGATTGTAGCTGTTGGGATTTTCAATTTTTTGGACCCCGTGTATCTGCTCTGGGGCCGGGACGGTGAGTTGAGGCCGATGGATACCGAGCTGGCGCAGGTAGGACTGAGTAATGAGAGATGGGGTGATCCTGCTACTGTAACTGATCGGGAGTAAGATCCTGAGAGATGGCCTAAGGCGAATGAGTGGACGTATGGGATTGTATCGTGAGATCGGGACTGGGTCAAGGAGAGAGAGCTGAAATTTACAACAGTAGGCTTGGGAGTTATAGAATAGACACTAGGAACTCGCGTTGGTATTACAATCAGTAGATACGATATGTTATCAGACCTTTTATATTCAGCCATTCAGCCATTCAGGTGATTGTCCGTCAAGCCTTATAAATCAGTGAGATCCCAATCAAACCCACACCAGACAAGAACACTTATCAAACAAGAAGACGCAATAACACATCAGCACACCTTCAACTCAACCTCTCTTCTCATTCTCATTCTCAATCAGTCCCAGCTCCTCTTATCCCGTTCCGACCCGACTCCGACTTCGACATCCGGTTCTCCGCCCCCACGATACAAACCACCAAGGATTTCTTGCTTGCTGGTCAGGATCAGCCGACCACGTCACACGACAGGCTGCAGCTATGACCATAACGTGGCACGGCTCCCAGTAAAAGAAGAAGAAAAAATATCAGCAAGTAATGGAGAAACTTGGGGATTCTCACATGCAGTTTAACCCCTGTCGTTTGACTGTCGGATTCAAATACTCGACATACTCCGCGCTGATTCTTTGAGTCCTGGACTCCTGGACTCCTGGACTCCTGGACAAAACACCCGCTTTCTTAAGAGCATCACACGTTCACGTGAGAATGCCCGCAAAGTCGTCCTTTTTAGGGGCATCAAAGTCAAGACGTCCCGCGCCAGTGTCAGCTCACAAGGCGCCAGTAAACCCCAGGCCGAAACCCAAGCCGCTCTCTCATGCTCCCCCTCCACCTGCAGGAGGGCACCTGAGGCCCCCGGCAGAGAGCGCAAGACGATGCAGATCCCAGGAACCCAGCCGACGACAACCGTATCCTGCGTCGCCGTCGAGCCCGAAACATTCACCATATGATCGGCCGAAGAGAGACGATACGCGATGGCGATCCGTTTCGCCTCGCGCGAGGTCATCGCCTTTGCGAAACCCTGATGTCGGCCTGCGACGTCGCATGACCCGAGACTCTGAATTTTCAGCCGATGATGAAAGTAGACCTACGTCGAGGCGTGCTTCGCCGAGTTCGTTGCATCGGGTGCGGCAGCGACAACCACCTCGACCGCAGCCTCTGAAAGCTCCTGTTGGCGCTCGGCCGGGGATGGGGAGATATCAGACGGATAGTTACAGGCCCGATCATAAAAGAAGGCCGTCGCATGATGCTCCTCGTACACCGAGACATCCCCCAGGGTTTAGACCGGCACGCGCTTCTGACTCTCCCTATGGGACACCCACGACACCGAGATCACGCTCAAGAGAACCGACACCTCGACGACGTGAGCCTGTACATCACGAGCAGACCAGACATGCAGGCAAGCGTCCATTCAGGCATGCTGAAAACTCAAAACCAGCCGAATCTCCCTCTTCCCCCCAGCAATCGTCCCCGGCGGGATTTGAATTTCTCGAAAAGCTCCCGCAAGTGCTTGCCACCCACCTCGGTCTCAAATCACTAAGCGACTCTGCTGACAAGGCCAAAGAATGGGCAGACTGGGTTGGCGACATCAAAGAAGCGCCGGAGGAGATAAGCGATCTGACAGCCAGAACGACCACCACCAGAGACACCATCACACAGATCCAGAGCGCCATCGAAGCACGGCCAGATTTGATGGAAGGGGAGAGCGGACAGGTTCTGAGAAAACAAATCGAGTCTGCAATAGACGATGCGAAACAGGCGCTGAAGAAGATGACAAAGTTACTGCAGGATTTAGATAATGACGGGAACCGAGGTAGGGTGATGAACGGGATTGAGGAGTTTTATCATTCATACAAGTATAAGAATGAGTGGGAAAACAAGATCAAGGCTGCAGATGCTGAGTTGGAGAAACAAATCGGGACACTGAGCATGCTCATGGTCAACATTTACTCGTGAGTTCGCCACCTCCCCTATCTGTCTGTCCTTGCTAACCCCAGTAGTCGCTCTCTTATGAAACCCGCTCCTCCGGGAGTGAACAATCCCATCCCGCCTCCTGTCCCGGGAGGCCGGTCATCAGAAACAGATGGGAGAAGATTTCCTACGAAGTTAGACCCTCCGCCCGTGGGCCGCTATTCTGTATCTTCGGCCGAGACAGGGGAAGAGTCCGATAAAAAAGAGTCCGATAAAAAAGAGTCCGAGAAGAAAGAGCCAGAAGCGGAGAGTAAGGACAAGGCCGGGGATAGTACCAAGGGTTCTGACAAGGAGCTTAAAACCAAAGCTCAACAGCCGACTCCGCCGCCGGCGGAGAGCAAGGATGCTACACCGGCCAAAGACACACCGGCCAAAGCAGATCCCGAAGACATACTCCTCGATGCAGCCTGGAACGGCGACCTCGAAGCCTGCGCCGACGCTCTCCGGACCACATCTCCCAACATCCGCGACCCCCGCGGCCTAACCCCCCTCCACCTTGCGGCCGAACGCGACAACCTCGCAATAGCAATGCTCCTAACCGATCACGGCGCCGACCCCCAAACGCACTCCATCAGCGGTCGCACCCCTCTCCATCTAGCCTCCCGGTACGGCTCATCAGCCATAGTAGAATACCTTGTCGATGACGCGCGGGCAGACCCCAACGCGCGCGCCGCAGACGGCAGAACACCGCTACACTATGCGGCGCTTGCGGGGGATGACGAGGGGAGGGAGGTGGTGAGGGTGCTAAGAAACTGGAAGGCTGACCCGACGATCAAGGATGTTAAGGGGAGGACGGCGAGGGATTTGGCGCAGAGGAGGGATTGCTGGGGTGTTTCAGCGACGTTGAGAAGGGCGGAGAAGAAGTGGGAGGAGGACCATCGTGAGAATTGGCTGCAGAGACATGGAATTATCAAGTGATTCTCGGAGTAGGTTATGTCTGTTAGTCAAATGTATACTGTAGAGCCTCGATAACTATTTCACAATGTCTACTCATTAGATCAATCACCCTAATAATTACAAATTATTTTAGATAATTCAGGTATCATGACTCCTCACTAAGAAACCTTCTTTTACTCCTCAAACGGATCAACGGAGGATTCTCAGGTGGGGGAAACGCATTCATCATCTATGTACCCCGCCGATATCCCCAACATGCCACTTTCTCCCCTCCTCTCCTCTCTCTTCTTCTTTCTTTCATTCTTCCCTCTTATTCAAAAATGGCCGTCAACGCAAAAAACGTCACGGAGTTCTCCTACTTCACCCTCACTCGGGACGTCGACGCCCTTGACGCCTCGACAGATACCGGCAAGGCGATCGCGCTGGCTGTTGATACGGCGCTTAAGCAGCCCGGTGCGCGGAGATCGTATGTGGGAGCTGAGATTGAGAATCCTTTGAATTTCTGGCTGTTTCTCGATTGGGAGAGTATTGAGCATCATATGAATTATCAAAAGAGCGAGTAAGTCATTCTTTTTTATCTACTCTATAGAAAAAATCATTACTGACGCTCCTAGACAACACGGCCCGGTGATCGAAACTCTCAAACCTCATCTCGACTTCTCCCAAGGCTTCATCAAACACGTCACCGTAAACCCCTTTCCACCAGAAGACGTTCTCGACAAAACCCGCTCGCCCGTAACCGAAGTCCTAACAGCCTTCTTCCCCTCAGACTATGACATCGCCTCCCGCGCCACGGCAACGCGCCGTCTTGAGGAGTTTACCAGCAACGCACTAAAGTCGTCTCCCGACTGGCGCGGCATCAGCTACGGATGGAGCGTTGAGAATGATGTTCCCGTTAGGGGAGACGAGAGTAAGACCGGAGCAATGCTGATTGCCCTCATTGGATGGCCGAGTGTAGAGGCTCATGAGAAGTTTCGCGAGACGGATAATTTCAAGGAGAATATTGGGTTGCTGAGAGAAATTCCTGGCCTGATCAAGTTGGCTGCTTTTCACGTCAGTTGTGCTAGCCAGGAGGCTGAGGGTGTCTCCAAGCCTCATGAGGATGACTACCATCAGCATGAACATGGAAGTGGATGCTGTTAGACGGCCAGAGAGAGGTGTGTGATTCTCGATGGGGACTCATAAAATGTACAATGAAACAAATCAATACCTGTTGAGTGCCGGACGTGAACTAAGCTTGATGTTCTCAAAATATCAAACATACAAAAACCAATACTCTACACTCTACACTCTACACTCTACTACACTCTACACTCTACTACACTCTACTACACTCTACACCTTGGGCTAAAAGAACCTCCAAATAGAATGGGCCGACTTACCACCCTTGAACCGACCATACCACCTCATCAAAGGCCACAACAACAACATGGTCAAAGCCCAGATCCCAAGATACGCAAACAGATTATCAATCCCCTTCGTCTTGTCAGGATCCATCGGTCCACCCCTCCCAACCTCATGACCAAGCCAAGCAACCACCGATCCCCCAAGAGCAAAAATTACAAACAGATGAACAATGTAGAAGAACAGCGCTACTCTTCCAAAGTCGAGAAGAAGAGTGAACCGCTTAGCCACGCTTTCGGGAATGCCGCCGAAAAACGCAAGAAGGAAAAAGTTGCCCGCGAGGGTGAAAGCCCAAAATGCGACGTCGGGCGGGTACTTGATCATGTAGAAGAAAGCCTGCGGCGAGACAAGGTATGGGTTCTGGTCGGGATGCTCGAGACGCTCGCGTGTCTGAATACAACCCTCGGATAAGTTTCCAAAGTGGAAAACTCTCGTCATGACGAAAATGACCAAGAAGCCAAGTCCAGCAACCATGTTGCAGAGAGAAGCAACTCGTGAGCTCCACATCCTCGTCACATCGACGCGTCCGTAGAGCAGTCCCAGAATAGCAAACGACAGCCACGCCATGGGTGGGAAGACAGACTCGACATGCGTAGTGGTTGTGATCCAGAACCAGACCCCCCAGAACGGACTATGCGACATGGCCGGGTTCTCGAAGCCCTCCTTCTCCTGGATCGAGAGGAGCTGCGATGTTGTCGAGGCCTGGTCGTCGACCTGACAGTACCCGTGGGTTGGCGAGAGCCAAATATTCCACCAGATAGTAACGAGTGCCAGGACAGCAAGAAGGAAGTTGTGAGAATGCCACGAGACAACAACCCCAAAATCAGAGCTCTCCCTCTCCCGTCTGATCAAAGGCTCCTCCTCAACGTCAACCTCATCAGTCTTATCAGGAAACACACGCGACACAAGCCCCGCTAGCAACGGTTCCGTCTTGTCCATAACCACCCACAACATACCAGCCAGGAAGTAATCCACAGCCAGCGAGAACAGCACAAAGTTCAGGAACCATAATTTACCACCCGAGACGATAATTCCAAGAAGAACACCAACGAGCGTCAGTACCGCACCCCGTACGGCAAAGTACTTTGCTATCCGCATCGACGACCACCCCAATCTCGTCCTCGACCGTCCGAGATAAACAACTCCCATACCCAATAACATTGTAAACCCCGATGCGCACAAGTGCGTCAGCGTCCGGACGACGTAGGCCGCAGGTCGATTCCACTGCTTGATAACCACGCCGTCCATCTCCGTCTCACGACCGGTGCCGTGTTCCCACGTATTAAGCGCCAGCGCCATGTGGTCCATCGCCATGGTAAGCATCAGGAACCCGCGCAGCAGATCCGGCGCCAGCGCTCTCGTGCTCGGCTTTGTAGGTTTCGTGGGTTGTGGAGGGACGGCGACGGAGCCGTAGTCGGCCGGTCGGTCTGTCGGCCCATCGGGGGGTGGGGGAGGTGACATATTTTTGTCGAAAGTGCCGCCGTTTGTTCTAGAATGATTGCGAAATACTAAGACCGAATGGCGTCAGGGAAGAAAGGGAAACGGTCGTGTTTTAAAAAGGAGGGTCCGGATTCCGGCTCGCTCGGGCGATCGGTGCGATGAATCCGCAAGCTGGGGGTCCGTCATGGTCATAGATTTCCAGTGCTGAGTAAGAGAAAGGATTAGAAATTCCGCGTGGACAAGAACAAGGTCCACAATGTCCGCTTCTGCCCCTGCGGAGTTTTTTCCCCATTAGCGAGCTGGGGGAGTGGACAGACATCCGATTCAAGATTACCTAACTGCGTATGCTTGCTTCGTCACGGTAACGTATGCGTGTTTCCCCTCTTAGCTGTCAGATTGCCTAGGTACCTAGTGTCCTAGGGATAGCCAGGTACGTGACGGTTGTGTTAGATAAGTAGGAGTGACTTGCTAGTACACACACATAACTGTTTTATGGACAAGGACTACAGATGTCGCTTTCTATGCGTTAGTAACTACCGGTAGATACCTTTATTCTGTCCGAAGCAGTAGGCTGTCAAACCAAGACTATTGGATTTCGTATTTTGACCGTTGGTACAACTTGTCATAAACTCAAAGATGGAAACGGTAGTGAACAACGGGACTGGGACAGAACCCGTATCTGCCAACGGTTGAACGAGCGGCTTCTCACAGTATCGGCGAGGCTAACCACTGAGATCAAACAAATTCCACGCAACTCCCAGCGAGAGCCCGGCGACAACGACTAGTAACTTCCATGTATACATTCACACAGACCAAAGCAATCATCCTCTCGCACTATACATCTAAGCACATGGCTCAGCTCAAATCTATCATGGAACCCTATCGTGAATCAAGCCATGTGACATCACAATTCCCTTATGAATCACAACAACCTGTCCTTGTAAGCCATATGTTGGTTATCCTGCTTATTTAGTCAGTCTTGTTAACAAGTTTAACCAATCGCGGGCTTATATAACTTCCTAGGGTTAATGTGCCTAATTCTATTCCCCCGTTTGAATTGTTGTTCTACTATGTTCTATGGCTTATGATGTATCTATGGCTGGTTTTACTATTGTTAAACGCTTTTGTTTCCTATCACCCACCCGACCGCTTCTTTCCCCGTCCGTCTCTCTATAGCTCTTTATTAATCTGTTTGTTATTCTGGTCTTTGCTATGGCGGCTATGGCGGCTATGTCGACTTTCTTCATAATCAATCGTTCAAATAGCCACGACTTATCCCCTAGGGCAAGAGTCCTTGCTCGCTTCCAAACTCATGCCGCTAAAGAGCATAAATCCCTCCCTCCCAACATTGTCCCCCGCCCCCATCGTTTGCGGGTACAACACCATGTCTCCCGTGGCCGCCAACAATCCTCCCCGTCCTTCAAAACAGGCACTCGACCACAAACTTGGAGGCTTTAAGCTAGTCGACGTGGTCCTTGAAACGCTTGCAGAGCGGGCCAGGGAGGAACTTCAAGGTCAACAGGCGCTGACTCCAGACATTATCGACTTCCTAATCCGGAGTTGCTCTCTAGGAGGTCTCTCTAGGAGGTGTCCCCAAGGACGTGACACTACTTTCCTCGCTCTTCATGAAAAGTATGAGTTCAAAGACCCCGCCCCCTGGCGAGCTGACGTTTCCCGGGACCTTGTTTGATGAGTGCAACGTTGTTGTGCCAGTACTTCTCATAGATGACTACACAAACCACTAAGTACTGGCTCAGCTCTAGGCCAACATCGAGGACAAGACCGGCCTAATTGGTAACCATGACCCGTGTGTCACGAAGATGAGAATGGCGCATGTATGAAGTCACTGATCAAGTCGAACGCTAGATTGTAAAGGCACCCCTCCATCATCTAGGACGAAAGAGTATGATTCTTCGACGGGTTATAAGTAACATCAGAAACTTCTCCCACGGATCGAGCATGTGCAAACACAAGCCAAAGACGACGACCCAAAGAAGCCTAAGAAAAAGCTGAAGGAAAATATCTTCAATCGACGGAAAGGTCAAGTTCCGTCATCCGGGCAATCTCAGCACGATGCCAGCGACGAAGACCCTATATCCTGCTCGAGCCCTATACCAGGCCGGACGGCCGCTACCCAACGATCGACCCCGAGCCTTGGTCCTAACCATGTCAATAAACAGATAGCCAAGCGAACCACAAATCGCATTTCGATCAAGAGCCACAAGGCTGGCCCGACTGTCACTGCCAGTGCGGCCCACGTCGTCGCGTTCGCAGGCCCGACACAAACCGCGACACTATTCATGAGTCATGACAAACAGACTCCAACGTGTCTGGCGGATGATGGGATGGACACAGCATCTGGGTGGCTCGCCGCCTTTTCCTAGAGTCAGTTCCGGCCCGTCACTGAGAGCACCTTCCTGCGCAGCTCGACTCCTGCCCGCCAGGTTTCTTCAATCCCAGCTATCACTGCGGCTGTCTCTCCAGTCAACTCGGCTTCTGCTCGTCAGACGTCAGGTCTCTTCAATCCCGGCTGTCATTGAGGCTGCCGCCACAGTCAACTCGAGTCCTATCAATCAAGTTTCTTCACCCCAGCCCAGCTCAACGTCGGCTCCGGTCAACAGCAGTATATACAAAAATAGGGCACGAAATGACTCGGGCCTAAAGCCGAAACGAATGGCAGTGATAAGACTTATGCGGGCAAATCACCCAACACCGGCGACACATCCGAGTCTGAAAGGTTTGAGCCGTCCGCCAAAAAGGGCCGCCGGAGTAAGGCCCTCCAAGAACAAGATAAACATCTCCTCGCGCATCAGGGGGGCCTTGGATAAGGTGAGACGAGATATCACAATTGAGACGGCCAAGTTTATCTCTCTTCAGACTCTTATCGACGACGACGTTGAAGCCAAAATATCCGAACAAGATGAGACACTGGAACGGTTTTTCGAGCAGTTATCCATCGCGTGTCAGGCTAAGGAGAAACAATCGACGGTGCTTACCGAGAAGGACAAGGAGTCTTCCACTGTCAGGGAAACCCAGGTTATTTCTACTTTCTGATACCACTGAGATTATGTATCATGAGTATGAAGTCTTTATCTATAGGAACTGTCGTTTCTTTGTAATTTTTGAAGCTGGCCCCAGCTATCATTTAATCCTGTTTTTTCATTTTGGCCCTGTGTTTTTATTATCGCTTATCGTCGCCAACATAATCAGGGTTAGGTGTTGTTGACCAGGTTCAACATCCACCAACCTCGCTACTTTATCCCAACTGCCGATGTAATTCCGGCCAAGCTGAGAGGCCGCGGCGATCACGGCTGCGCACGGGCCGGCACTGAATTGTGGAAAATACTGACGTTCAATGTCCCAGAACAATTAAAGAAAACATTGTCTATCCTGGCTGGCTACCTATCTTATCTGCATCGAAGGCGTCCATTAAAACCCCCTTACCCTTCCTTCACCTACCTGAATTTCCACATGAATTCTCTACAAGCATCTCTCAGAACAGAACATCTCCGTTTCATTGGGACGGGAATGACGAAAGCGGATGCCCTTGCCCCCCCCCCCAACAAAAAACTTGACTTTACCAAACTAGGAATAGGAAATAAGACTCACCTGGACTGTCCTGTAGTTGTAAACCAGGTACCAAGTCGGCACCTCTCCGTTGACTGTGTGGCCACCCCATTTTCTTCCCTAACTCACACAATCTAAAGCCGTGTGCCACACAAAACATTACCTACCTCCTCCTTCCTCGTTAACAGTACCTAAC
>JABFEV010000306.1:0-10902 GCA_013618395.1 Fusarium domesticum | reverse complement strand
CCTTAAGCATCTAAAGGGGCCATAATCACAAAATTAAATACTAATATTAGCTAAAAAGCAATTAATTAATCCCTTCCGTTTTTCCTATAATCATTTCTTAGCGTTATTGCGTCGTTTTATTCTCTCCTCTCTGGATTTATTCTGCTTTACTTCTTCTTTAAAGGGTTTCGCAGCCGCTTCTAGGATCTCTTTTTACTGCCCTAAAGGTATTAACCTAGCGGGCATAATAGTCGCATAGTTACTAGTCGGAAGTCTATAGGTAGACCTGCTAAAGAAAGTCCCTAAAGATATCTTTTCTCTTGCTAAGAATGATATCTCTCTTATAGCCTTTCCGATAGTTTCTCCTCGAAGTTTTGCATTATCTTAAGTAAGGCTATTATAGTTAAGAATTTCGCAGTTAGTAATTGCTCTTAGCTTATTAATAACTCCTCTTTTCCTTAGAAGATTCGTTTTTATATATTAATTAGAAAAAGGGCTAGTTATTTGGTCTAACCAAATAGTGCCTAATTTAAAACTAAATAAGCTTAGAGAACTCTATACTAATAAAGGCGAACTTTGCCCTTAAGAAGGAGTAGTTTCTCTAGTTAGTAATAGGGGAGACCTTAGTAAGTTTCTAATTCCGAGTTTTTAAAGTCCTATATATAGTGTTTTTGGTGTCTATATTAGGTTCCTTATTAGCGTTACCGGTTAATCTTGCTCTAGTTTGGCAGTCTTAGATCTCGTTATCCTTATAGGTAGTTGCGGAGTTTAAGGACTTAGTGAAGTTATTAATAATATAGGCATTTAAGGGGCTCGCGGTAACTAAGGTATTTAAGGACTTAAGATCCTCCTCTTGCTATTTCTATTGATAATTATCCCTCCGTCACTTATAACTATCGGGAGGTATATTATAGCTTTCTTGCTATTAACTTAATATCCCCTCTCTTAATATTATCTAATTAAATTATCTAAAAGCTCGTCTAGCTTTACGTTTTATTAGGAGTTAAGGGCGCATCTTTTATATAAAGGTGATATCGGATCGACCTTAAGTATTCTTAATCGCGAGTATCCGTTCGTAAATCTAACCTCTTTTATAGTAATTAATAAATATCCTCCGAAATCTATATAAAGTTCCTCCCTATATAGGGTTCTTAATTAATTAATTGCTCTATAGTTGATTAAGTTATCTTCTCCGCCTGGTACTAATATTATTATAGGTGCTTCTATGGATATATTTGCATATAATCTATCTCGGATACCAAGTTCGTCTATAATAATCCGCTAATAGATAGCTTTAATCCTTCTTAGGTTCTCCTTCTTCTTCTCTGCTTTAGTTAAAGTTAAACTCTAAGGGTCTATAATTTAGTCTCTATGTCGTAGTTTAGATCTATCCTTAGGGTAGGCTATCGGGCTATCTATTGTCTATCTTTCCTTTATAATGATCTTCTTAACCTCTTATTAGGAAAGACTGACGAGTCCTCGGATAGACGAACTAATTAATTGCGCGTAAAGCAGGCCGCACTCTTATCCTTAGTCTTGCGTTAAAATAGGTATATTAACTACGCGATAGTTATAGGGTTGGCCGATATAAGCTAATATCTATCTCCACGTAAAAGCAACGGATTAGAACCTTAGTTTCTTTCCTCTTGCTATTATATTGTAATGGCGTAATTGTCCGAATTTCCTATCTTAGATAAACCCGGTATAGTAGGTATTATTAATATGGTTAATTAGCCCTATAAAAAAGCGCTTATTATATATAGCTTTCCTAAGGGCTATTCTATCGGCAAACCCGAGGTAAGTGGTATAATTGACAATAAGTGCATTAGGAGGTACTAGATATCGGGAACCATTTAATCTATTAGATCTGGTTATAGTATTAAGGATAGTAAGTTCGGTTTATGCTGCTATTATTATATTATTAAGACTATAATAAATCATTTAAAGTAGGGAGTTAAGACTAAAGTTTATAAGTAACCTCTCGGCTTTTATCTCCTAGAATAGGATCTAGAGATTATAGTAGTACTATTGCTAAGACTTTCTACTTAGATAGGCCTTAAATACTTAGGGTAGTTGCACTTTCTTAAGTTTCTTAATAATATTGTCTTATTTATCTTACGTGCTTAATATAATTAGTTAGGACTTGTCCTAGTAAGACTATTCCTCTCTTAGTTAGAAAGCAGCAGGTTGTCTTCTATATGCTATCTTAAGCGGGAGGGTAACTCTAAGTTTAGAATTATAGAAGAAATTGCTTTTCCCTCCTTCTTTATTAATATTAGTCTCTAGGATCGCGGTACTTGCTTCTAGTTAAATAAAGCGTTGTTCTATATCTAGCGCATATTATATATAAGGGGGTAACTTCGAGAGTTCGTGGTCAGATATCGCGAGTTTTTTAAAAAAGGGATCGATAGGTATAAGGGTCGGCGTTTCTTTTTCCACTTTAGGTTAGAAAGAAGCTTTAAAGATGCTAAATGAATTAATTAAAAGGTCTATTTTCTTAGGAAGTCGCTAGTTCTCTTTTCCGGTAGCTTGCGGTAGGAAATTAGGTTAGTTTTCTCTTTATCCTTGTTTAGTATTTAAAAGGGAAAACTACTTAGTAATATAGCTTTATAGGATATATAATTTATAAGAGGGAGAAGTTTAATTAGTTATATGCCTTTTAGTTCCTTCCTTTATTTAATTTACTTTAATTATAACTTATTTTTCAAACTTTGTCCTTTTCTTTATTAAGGTATTAGGTGCTTATAGTTCTTTCCCTTTCTTTCTTTATTCTTTATACTTTATCTTTTCTTTTAATTAATTAATTAAATCGCTTTTGTCGCTATATTTAGGGATTTTAATAAGCTTACTCTTCTTAAAAGGAAGGGTCGGAAGCAGCTTCTAAATGTTTAATATCTTGCTAATTGCGAAATATTCTCTTATTGCTTTAGCAAAGGAAATTCTTCCTCCTAGTCGGATCGCTAAGATACCAAAGTAACTCTACAATCTAAATCTAAAGTTGCTCGATATAAATTAATTAAGCAGACTTTTAACGTCTAGATTTGTTCTTATTAGGCTATAGATCGGAATAGTTACCCCTTATACGTTAAGTTGGCCTTCGCTAGTGTAGATATTGCTTTTGTCGCTAAGCGGTTCTTTAAGACATTCATTCGACCTAATAGGACCTTAGTTAATGCTCTTCTTTATATTAGAGGGAAGAAGCCTAAGTTAATATACATTCTAGCCGATTTT
Organism: Fusarium domesticum; assembly: GCA_013618395.1. Classification (NCBI taxonomy): domain Eukaryota; kingdom Fungi; phylum Ascomycota; class Sordariomycetes; order Hypocreales; family Nectriaceae; genus Fusarium; species Fusarium domesticum. Next base: position 7,692 of record JABFEV010000306.1, on the reverse strand, counting down.
GCTTATCTAAAAGGGCATTTCTTCCACTAGCTTCTCTCTTATCGACCTAAGAGAGTTAAGGCTCTTTTAATTGCGGCATATAGTCTTTAGAATCCTATCCTTTGTTTATATTATATTCGATCTTTCCTTTCGACCGCCTCTTAGAATAAAGAATATATCTTATATCCTTTTTATACCTGCATTTTACTTAGGAGCTTTTAAAATAGGAAATATGCCAATTATATCTAGCATATAAAGCAATATAAGTGGTCTTCGTTAGGAGGATATAAAGCAATAGGGCCTTAGGAAGGTCCTTTAAATTGGCCTCTCCTAGGAAAGGATTCGCTTAAGGAGCAGTCTAACTCCTAGGGAGTTAATTAAATAAACTAGATTACTTATCCCCGGGTTACTTGTTAGTTTCCCTCTGGTTTAGCTAAGGAAGATGCTTGGGTTATTAAAGATGCCGCAAAGGTTATCTAGAGGATCGGGAAATATCGATATTCGCTTTAAAAATTTTCCTCCTTAGGGTAGGGAAAAATAATATATATTTAATTAATTAATTCTTAATGTTTCCTTTTTTAATTTTTATAATATGCTTTGTTTTCTATTGTTATGGTGGTTTTGATCCTAACTCCCTCCTCCTTAGTTAGTGGCCTAAGGCTCCGGCTGGTTATTAACTTATTAATGATCAGCTTAGCTTAGAGCTCTTAATAGGAATCCTTTTCTATTTGGCTTAATATAGGGATATGGACTTCTAGGTATTGGCGAGGCCCTCTTCTTAGGAATAGTATAATATCTCTTTAGCTAAGATCTTCTTTATCTAAAAGTCCCTCTTCTATGCGGATTATTTAATTAAATAAGTCCATACTACTAAGATTAACTTCTAGGTCTTTATCGTTTTCGCAAGACCACTAGCCTTAAGGGTCTTTCTTAAACTTCTTTAGCTGATCTCTATATACTAGCTTTAGTATAACTATCCCGTCGAGGGTCTTTAGCTAATAGAAGGGTCTATTATTATAGGTTTTATATATTCGGAACGGTCTATCTTATCGGGGTAAAAGCTTGACTTTTGTTAATATATTGTTCGCTTGGGGCATATTAAATCTTAATATTAGGTCTCCTTCGCTAAGAGGGTCTTTTTAGAAGCGATTCTTATTCTTATTGTCTGTCTAGGTCGCGATCTTCGTTCTAAATTTATGCACCTTTTCTCTAGCCTTTAGAACATCTTCTTCTTTCCGCTATAATATTCTAATCCATAATGCTATAAGTTCCGGCGTTAATTTAATCTCGTTCTAATTAATTAGTCGCTATATAGGCGTTTTGACCTTAAATAGAAAAACAAGGTCCTATCTATAGACTAGGTAAAAGGGGGTTAATTTATAAGATGCTCGTATAGAATATCTATTAATAAAGATAGCCTTCTTAAGATTATTTATCTATTTAATCGATTCGTCGTTAATTATCTTCTTTAGCATAGATGCTAGGGTAAAGTAACTAGCTTCGCAGATCCCGTTGGCTTTGGGGTTATACGTAGATATTAGAATAACCTTAGTTTTAAGTGCTTTAAGACTATCTAGAAAATCACCCTTTATTTCTAGGCCTCTATCTATAACTACTACTAAGATTATTCCGTATCGATAGATAATCGATTAAGCAAATCATAGCATCGCTTTAGCGGATAGTTTCTTAAGTAGCAACGCTTCTAACTAGCCTATAAGATCGCATCTGGCCTCAAGGAGATACAGGTAACCGTGATTAGGTGGAAGGTATTGCGTATTAAAATAGACTTTTATTATTAGGTAACCAGGCTTTGTCGGAAAGGTCGGTTCTGCTAGTCTCTAGGGGTTGTACTTTTAGCACTTTAGATACGTATATATCCTAGCGCTTATATCGTTCTATTAGCCCTTCTAGTAGTATCTTTTGCTAAGGAGTCTATATATAACTTCTTGGCCCCTATGCCCAGATTGCTTATAGTATTATTTAATTAATTAATCTTAAGTAGCTTAGTCTTCTTTAATAAGTCATACCTTATTAGGTATTCTTCCTCGCTTTTATAGTTATTGTCCTTATATAAAGTGTTTTGGCGCTTTAAGCCTTAGCTTTCTAAATTAATCGCTTAAAAGGCCTTTTAGTTATTCGAGAGTTAGGAGATATTCCGCTAATTAAAGTAATTCTTGCGTGTAATTGCCATTGAGAACTCTTGGTTTATCGTCTAAAGTAACTATATTAAGGTGTAAGTCGATAAATTCCTTAATATCCTTTTTAACCTTAGCATCTATTTAATTAGATAGTCCTACTTACTTCCTTAAAAGCCTATTAGCTATAAGGTTCTTTTTTCTAGGAATATATTAAACCGTAAAGTCGAAAAGCAATATATATCCAATCTATCTAATTATATGCGCTCCTGGCACATTATCTGCTCTTCCGTTTAACTAATAGACTAGAACCTGTGAATTGGTTTCTAGGGTAAAAGGAATCCTATAGATTTGTCCTCTTAGTCTCCTAAAAGCATATAGGCATCCTCTATACTCTCTCTTTATAGCATTATAGTTCCGTTCTAATACTGTCTAAAGACCGGATTTAAAGCGAATAGGGTGTCTCTTTCCTTCGATTAGTTGCATAAGAACACAACCCTAGCCATCTAGGCTCGCGTCAACTATTAAAATCACCTCCCTAGCATCGGGTCTATATATTATTATAATAAGGATAGGAGGACTTGTAATTTGGTTCTTAAGTATATCTATAGTACCTTAATGCTTAGGGAGCTATTCCTATTTAATATCCTTCTTTAGCAGGTTTATTAATAGTCTCGCTATCCAGGCAAAGGATTTGATCTATTATCTATAATAGCTAATAATCCCGAGGAACGATTGAACCTTCCCGGCATTAGCATAGTTTTTCTATTTAAGGATCTTAATTACTTTTTCTTAAGCTAGGCTTCTCTTATATATTTTATAAAGGTATCCTATAATAATAGCTATTTTTTAATAGAACTATAACTTTCTACCCGAGATCGTGCATCTTAATAGTTCTATGTTTATAAGCACTTTATTAATATTAATTAAATGCTCTAGAATATAGCGTTATATCCCGGGAGCGACTTCTTTATTATTATAGGTAGTTGTTAGTCCCTTAATAATAATATCGTTAAGGAAAGGTCGGCAAACATCTAGAATTAGGTCGAATAAGATCTAAATAATAACTCTTATAAACTAGGCGACTAAGTTAGTTGCTCCTTGCGGTAGTATATATATTCTAAGTAGGCCTAAGGGGGGTATTAAAGGTTATAAGGTCTCTACTCTTCTTATTAAGCGTGACTTAATTATATCCCGAGAAAAAGTCTAGTAAAGATATTATCTAATATATAGCGAAGTCTGCTAAAAATTCGTCTATTCCTAGAGGAATAAGCCTATCCCTTAGGGTATATTTGTTGACTTTTATAGCCGAATTAATCAATCGAAGTCCTCTATCTTTCTTCTAAATAAGGAAGAAAGGATTCTTATATGCCCCGTGGCTTTCTTCTAAGATCTCTCTTCTAATTCGTTATTATAGAAGTTCGATAGCCTTTCCTTCTAAACCCTTAGGAATAGGTATGCTTTTCGCTTGCCAGGCTTTATATTTAATAACCTTTATTACCTACGGCGGTGCGACTATTTAATTAAGTTGTCTATACTTATTAAAGTCCTATATTAGAGCGGCTTCCTTATTATAAAGAATTTCGAGGTAGATGTCTGTTTCTTCCTTTATAAGTATATTTTTAACTTAAGATAATAAGGCGTTAAGTCTTTCCCTATAGAGCCTTATTCCTCTCGGTATATTAGAAAACTTTAGTATTATTTAATTATTATACTTTAAGTCCTTCTATAGCTTTCCTTTTACTTTTTCCTACTTCTTTTCCTTTTATATTAGGTCTCCTTTAGGTATTAATCTATCGGATGGGATATTGTCTCTCGGGTAAACTTTTACCCCTTTTCTTTTATAAAGAGTATTTACTTAGATTTCCTCCTCTTTCTTACTTATCTTTTCTTATTTCTTGCTTATAAACCTTTTAATTAATTGGTTTACTTTCTCGAAAATCTCTTTATATTATGTTATCGTTTCCTTAATAATTAGTTATATTACCTCCTCCCTAGCTGCTTAGCTTATAGCCCGGACTAAGCTAATATTATTATTATCTTCTAAACCGCATATTCCGTTAACCTTGGGTTTAGCAAATAAGTTAATATTTATTTTGCCTTTAGGATTAGTATTATGCTATATTCCGGGGTGTCCTATCTAATCGACTTAGCGGCAGGTATAACGATTCTCACTTAGCCTAGCTAATATTATAATAATATATAACTATCTTTTATTATATAATTAAATAAAACCCGTGCTAATCGAACGAATGGCATCCTAAGAATAAAAGGAACTAATATCCCTTTAGGCATAATATATATCCTTTGCTAGATCTAAACGTTTCTAAGGTAGATCTTCACGTCTACCTCCCTAAGCATCTTTATTTAGTTGCTTATATAGGACATAGTGACAGCTTTAACTCCCTTTAGCTATAGGCCAAGTAGTTTAATAAGATTATAAGAGATAATATTGCCTTCTAAACCTATATCTACTATAGCTTTAATAGCTTTTCCTTTAGGGTTATTGAGTTATACTTGTATCTTAGGCAAGTCTTAATATTAAGCCAGGATCCTTTTATAATGGATAGTTGCGTCTTTTATTTAGATAATATTGACTATTTAATTAACCGGTTGGCGCTATTAATCTTCTATAGGGAAAGAGATTGTTGTTATCTTATTGCCATTAGTAATAAGAAATTATCCCTCTTTTAAGCATTATTCTAAGTTCCTAAGAGTAGGCTAATTAGATAATCTATCTACTTAGATAGTAATATAATTGCAAAGGCCTGCCCTTGTTGCTAAGGCGTCGAAATAGTCGTCCGTAAAATCAATAGTAGGCACTTTAATTATCGTGGTATTTACTCCTTCCGATCTTTTCTTGCCAAGGGATAGAGAAGGATCGATCTATATAACTTCCTCGACCCCTTTATATAGGTCTTGGTAGTCTATAGCTAAGTCCTTTCCGAGTTTAGGGCTTAGAGTAATAAGATCTAGAATAGCGACTGCCACCTTCTTAGATCTAATCTCCTCTTATAGCCTTCTTCTTATAATATTTATTTATTTAAGATGATCGACTTATGCAGGTGTCTTTATCTTTAGTTCCGTAGGTTTATCTTATAATAGGATCTTTATAACTATAGGTTAAGGGGTCTAGGCAGCTTTAAGATCCTCGGCCCGGAGTCTCTTCCTTTTGTTTTCTATAATACCAATAGCTATAACTTAGACTTTATCTTTTATTTAATCCATTTAATTAAAAGGTTTTAAGCTCTTTGTGATTAATATTATATTAGTTAAAGGCTATTTATTTGTTCCCTTATTGCCTTTAATAATGCGACTCCCGTTAATTACTTCTCTTAGTAATCGATTAAAGTCTATTAGCGCTCGAAGTTTTAGGTAGAATTCGTTCGGATTGGCATTTATAAAATCGTTAATAAGCTTTTCTTCTTCCTTTATAGGTTCCTAATTAACCCTACTTGCATTCGACTTTTATATCCTAGCAGCAACTCCTATAAGATTATAGTTAAGAAATTATAAGATCTAGAGGTAAACTAACTTCTTAATACCTAAGTTTTTGAACTAATATACCAGGATGGGTGGGATAAGGCATTCCTTATAACTAGCCTAGGCATAATTAGCGCTTAGATTGTAGTTAGTATTCCCGTCCCTAATATCGGTTTCGAGAGTCTAGTAGTTATTAGGGAAATGTCCTGGCTTTATATAATATTAGCAAGCGATTGGCGGTTTTCTGCCATTCTGCACTACATTGACTTCGATATTCTAGTAGCTATTTATCTAATTAGATGGTTTTATAAAGGTTAAGTTAGTCTTAAAGCTCTTTCGTCCGTTATTATCTATAGCGCGGCGAATCTCTCTTTTAATAACTTCTTTAATATTAAAGTTTGGCTTATTCTCTTGATTTAAGTTGACCTTTAGTTGCTTAAAGCTTTTTATTAAGTCATTAATCTGGTTGCTAAGTGCTTCCTCTAAGGGGTTCTTTGCTAGTCTCCCTTTTCCTTATGTATTTAAGGGAGATTGTTTATTTGTTCTTTCTTACTAATAAACTTTCTTAGGCGATAGGAAAACCATTTCTTCTATAATATAATAACGGTAGCTTAGTTAAATCCGAGTTTCTATATATCTCTTAATTAAATTATAAAGCTTGGAGTATTCTATCCTCTTAAGCTCTTAAAGGTTAATATTCTATCTATCGCAGATCGCAATTAAGACTTCTTCCGGCATCACCAAGCAGATTTCCCGGGATTAGATTCTTAATTTGCTATAGTTGCTTCTATAAATAAGGCGGGATAGGTGTTCGTGCTTGTTAGTCTATTTTAAAATCGCCAGGAAGTTTATATCTAGTTAGGCCTAGTTAAGCTTCGCAAGCTTATCTTTAGGGGTTTCTATTTAATCGGAATTATATATAAAAAAGTCCTTCTTTAGCTTTGCTTATCCCTCCTCCTATATAGCATTGGCCATAGTATTTTTAACTTAGTACTTGACTTTGGTATTAATATAGTCTTTAAGGTAATAAGCCCTATCCTAATCGGGGACTTTATATTATTCCATATATTTATTAAAGTCTTCCAAAAAGCTAGTTATATTTAAACTATTAAAGATCCTCGTAAAGGGAACCACCGGAACTAAATAAGTTCTCTCTATCATAAGTTTCTTAAGAGTTAAAGTAAGCCGTTCGCTTAGGTCTTAAGTAGGAGGATCATCTTAAGGGGGAAATAACTAAGAAAAGGAGGAATTGCTCCCCTTAGAGCTTTCCTCCTTAGGATTACCTATTATTGCTGGTTTATCCTGGTAATTAAATTGATTAAATGATTAATAATAATGATCTCCTTTTTCTTCTAATGCTGCTTTATGGCCTCTTCTTATACTAATATCTGGTCTATTGGAGTCTAAGGGAAAAGCTAATAATAAGACTACTAAGATCATAATAGATGTTTTTCCTATTAATATCTAAATAATAGTAGTTATTAGAATAACACGATAATCGCGTTTTATAAGGCAGCTAATTAATTATTTTATTATATCGGTTGTTATTATTGTTTCCTAGTGTTTTTATTAATAATCGCGTGGCTTCTTAGGAAAAGCATCTTTTTTAATATTTGGCGCTCTTTAGCGCGAAACATTCGCTTGCTCTCTTATTATTATAAATATATAAGTAATATCTCGTGGGACGATTTTCATAGTCTCGATATATGGCTGCTTTAGCTTCTCGGTCTCGAATCTCAATTGATAAGAAAGAGGGGTTTCCGTAATACTATAATAATTTAATAATTAATTAGCTGGCATAATGCTATTTAGTTCCTCCTATTAGGAGGAAAAGCCGGGCAAGGTGAGGGGGTTTTTGGGGGTCTTCTTAATTCCCCTTTCTTCTAAGTATTATAAGTGTCGTTTTTCTTAATCCGCGTTCTTCTTTTAGGGTTTTGGCGATAGCGTGAAAGTATCGTCTTTCTTTTAATTAATTGATTCCCTAATACTCCGTCTTCTTAGGTTTATAATTAGGGTTGTTAAGAAAGACTTATTTTCCCTATCATGGTCACCAATTTGTTGGGGGATTAAAATAACTATATTACCGCCAAAAACA